>CM065592.1:204717914-204908717 GCA_033119425.1 Bufotes viridis
GTGGTCCTCCCATGTCCACATCCTGAAACATGTGGTTGGGCATCGGAGCACTCAATCTCTTCCACTTCTGGGGCAGGGCTAGGTGGATAGCCATGGGAAACCTTGCCAGTAGAGTCATCAAAAAAATAAGAGACTGCTGCATGACTTGAGGCTCAGACTGCTTGACTGATTTGCAAGGGGTGAGGTGCTAGATAGATGAAAAGGCCTGCAGGTGCCAACTCTGAGCTTTCAGCAGTGGATGGGGTGCGAGACAATATGAATGTACTGGAGGCATTGTCAGCCACCCAATCTACTTGAGACTGTACTTGTTCTGGCCTCACCATTCATAGAGCGGCATTCGGGCCTACTAAATAACGCTGAAGGCACTGTCGTCTACGCGCACCTTAGGAAGGTGTTTCATTTGGGCGTGTAGCTGGCACACATCAACCACGTCCTCTCTCTGCAACAGGAGCTCCACCAACACCAGCAGCACCACGATCAGGGCCACGTCCCTTATTTGATGCTTTCCTCATTTTTTGTGGTCACCCACCGCAGTAACAGACGTTTTTTACTAAATTTAGTTCCCTGTCAGCAATGCAGAGCAGAAGTTTTTAACCGTCAAGCCTGAGTTAATGTCACCCACCAATGGAACAGACGATTTTTACAAATTTACCTCCCTGTCACCAATGCAGAGCAGGGGTTTGTATATGGCAAAACTGGTAAAATGTCACCCAAGAATGTAACAGATGATTTTTTGAAATTTACCTCCCTCTCACCTATGCAAAACAAGGGTTTATATACAGCAACAATGGTAAAATGTCACCCACCAATAGAACAGACGATTTTTACCAATTTACGTCCCTGTTACCTATCTAGCAAAAAAAGTGTGCTTTTTTATATAAGCAAGGTAACTGCTGTATTTAACGGTTTTATTGGATTGTCAGATATGCAGTGCCTGTTGCAGACAGATAAAAAATCGCTTTAGGTCACAAAAATATGTGACAGACTGATGTAGTTGAATAATTTTCACTGCCAGGTATGCACTGCGGGCCGCAGGGGTTCTTGACCGGCCAAAAAAGGGAATTTGTCCTCCACTGAGCTAAACAGAATTAAACTAATGTCTCTGGCACACATGCAGTTCACATGCAGTTGCAAGTGCATTGCAGTTGCAAAAATGGCCGCCGACGCCCACTGAACTAGCAGATGGAATAAAAGTTATTTTTCAGTGTCACTGGGCTCAGAGCTGGGTACAAAAATGTAGCATAGCACCTTCAATAATCATCCTATCATCCTAGACACTGAGAAGAGCAGAGTCACGTGCGGCGCTATGTGACTCCAGCCTATACAGAGGCTGGCTCACATGCTGCTCTTGGCCAATCACAGCCATGCCATTAGTAGGCATGGCTGTGATGGCTTCTAATTGCAGACTCGCGAAACACTTGTTGATTGGCTGCCCTGCAGCCTTTCAAAAAGCGCCAAGAAATCGCACCGAACCTGAACTTTTATGGAAATTTCCGGGTCCGGGTACCAAAAACCCTAAAGTTTGGTACGAACCGGAACTTTACAGTTCGGGTTCACTCCACCCTACTCATCAGTACATGTAATAGGACCCATAACAGTAGGATGGATTTCCAACTCCATTTCCAACATATAAGATTGTTTTGATGCCTTGTCATGCAACTTTGCATTTGTGTTTTGTATTAGTGATGATATGGGTCCTTGGCGTTATACATTACATGATTTTCAAGATTACATACATGATTTACAAGATAAAAACCATAGAAACTGTGTCATATGCATGTGAAATGATCATCGTTTTGGGGTAAATACTTGTTAATAAGGTTAACGATAAAATATTGGCGACAACTAGAGAACAGCGAACTTTTAAAAAATTCAATTCGGCCCATTCGCCAAATTTTTCGGAAAAATTCACTTTGATCTGAATTTATTCGCAGTGAATAGCATTAAAAAACGTCTATTTACCGGCTGCAAAGAGCCTTTATAGGGGTGTAGAACACTGTGCCTTGCAGTATCACGCATAGAGAGTCTGCTATGGTAGTGAAATAATACTGTGAGTCAGTATGACATGCAGATGACAGGGTTCGCTCTTAGAATCACTTCATACTTCACTTATTTGGGAAGTCACGGGGCCAAAAATGACCAAATAACTCTTACAGGTCGATGTTAGCGCCAAGAAGAAGCGCAATCCTTTTACAGCATTGTACAGGGTGGGCCATTTATATGGATACACCTTAATAAAATGGGAATGGTTGGTGATATTAACTTCCTGTTTGTGGCACATTAGTATATGTGAGGGGGGAAACTTTTCAAGATGGGTGGTGACCATGGCGGCCATTTTGAAGTCGGCCATTTTGAATCCAACTTTAGTTTTTTCAATAGGAAGAGGGTCATGTGACACATCAAACTTATTGGGAATTTCACAAGAAAAACAATGGTGTGCTTGGTTTTAACGTAACTTTATTCTTTCGTGAGTTATTTACAAGTTTCTCTTTGTTTACAGCCATTGACATGTCGCCGAGGTTAACACGTGAGGAGCGGATAGAAATTGTGTTGATGTCTGGTGAACGCAGTAACCGTGTAATTGCAGCAGATTTCAATGCAAGACACCCTACGAGACCACCCATCTCCCATGCTACAGTTAGCAAACTGCTTGCTAAGTTTCGTGAAACTGGTTCAGTAATTTGCCAAAATGTGGACGCATGAAATCTGTCACTAATGAAGAAACATCAGTGGCTGTCCTAGCTTTATTCAGCAAGAGCCCACAGCGTAGAACTCGCCGCATGTCACTGGAGAGTGGCATTAGTCGAACATCCCTTCAGCGGATATCAGCTACTCACAAATGGCGCCCTTACAAACTCCAGCTACTGCAGCATATCAACGAAGATGACCCAGATCGGCGCACTGAATTTGCAGAATGGGCAAAACAAAAATTGGAACAGGACCCTCAGTTTACACAGAAGATTTTGTTCAGTGATGAGGCAAACTTTTATGTGAATGGTGAAGTTAACAAACAAAACCACCGCTATTGGTCTGACACTAACCCACATTGGATAGATCCCTCCAAGACTGTTCGAACAAAAAAATTGATGGTATGGTGTGGTATATGGGGTACAAAGATAGTGGGGCCATTCTTCATCAATGGAAACCTCAAGGCCACTGGATATGTGAAATTGCTACATGATGATGTGTTTGACTCTTTATGCACTGAAGCTGGCACGTTCCCTGAGTTTTTCCAGCAAGATGGTGCACCAGCACATTATGGGTGTCAGGTCTGAGCATTCCTAGATGAACAGTTTCCTGGAAAGTGGATTGGTTGTCATGGGCCAGTTGAATGGCCCCCAAGGTCTCCCGATCTGACCCCCTTAGACTTTTATCTTTGGGGTCATCTGAAGGTAATTGTCTATGCTGTGAAGATACGAGATGTGCAGCACCTGAAACTACGGATACTGGAAGCCTATGCTAGCATTTCTCGTGCGGTGTTGCTATCAGTGTGTGAAGAGTGGGAGAAGAGGGTTGCATTGACAATCCAACACAATGGGCAGCACATTGAACACATTTTATAAGTGGTCATAAACTTGTAAATAACTCATGAAAGAATAAAGTTACGTTAAAACCATTGTTTTTCTGGTGAAATTCCAATAAGTTTGATGTGTCACACGACCCTGTTTCTATTGAAAAAACAAAAGTTGGATTCAAAATGGCAGACTTCAAAATGGCCGACATGGTCACCACCCATCTTGAAAAGTTTCCCCCCTCACATATACTAATGTTCCACAAACAGGAAGTTAATATCACCAACCATTCCTATTTTATTAAGGTGTATCCATATAAATAGCCCACCTGTAGATGTCTACAGAAACTGTTCTATTAACCACCTCAGCCCCCCTAGCTTAAACACCCTTAATGACCAGGCCACTTTTTACAATTCTGCACTACACTACTTTCACCGTTTATTGCTCCGTCATGCAACTTACCACCCAAATGAATTTTACCTCCTTTTCTTCTCGCTAACAGAGCTTTCATTTGGTGGTATTTCATTGTTGCTGACATTTTTACTTTTTTTGCTATTAATAAAAATTTAACGACATTTTTGCCAAAAAATTACATTTTTCACTTTCTGTTGTAATTTTTTTTTTAAAAAATACATTTCTATATAAATTTTTCTCTAAATTTATTGTTCTGCATGTCTTTGATAAAAAAAATCCAATAAGTATATATTTATTGGTTTGGGTAAAAGTTATAGCGTTTACAAACTATGGTGCAAAAAAGTGAATTTACGCATTTTGAAGCAGCTCTGACTATCTGAGCACCTGTCATGTTTCTTCAGGTACTAGAATGCCAGGATAGTATAAATACCCCCCAAATGACACCATTTTAGAAATAAGACAACCCAAAGTATTCGCAGAGGGGCATGGTGAGTTCATGTATCATTTCATTTCTTTTCACGAGTTAGCGGAAAATGACACTTTGTGAGGAAAAAAAATAATAATAAAGTTTCCATTTCTGCTAACTTCTGGCAAAAAAAAAAAATCTCCCACGGACTCACTATGCCCCTGAGTGAATACCTTGGGGTGTCTACTTTCCGAAATGGGGTCATTTGTGGGGTGTGTTTACTGCTCTGGCATTTTGGGCGGGGCTAAATTGTGAGCAGCCATGTAAAACCTAAAGGTACTCGTTGGAATTTGGGCCCCTTTGCGCACCCAGGCTGCAAAAAAAGTGTCACTTATGTGGTATCGCCGTACTCAGGAGAAGTAAGGCAGTGTGTTTTGGGGTGTATTTTTACATATACCCATGTTGGGTGAGAGAAAAATCTCTGTAAACTGACAACTTTTTAAAATTTTTTAAAAAGTTGTCATTTACAGAAATATTTCTCACACCCAGCAGGGGTATATGTAAAAATACACCCCAAAACACATTGCCCTACTTCTCCTGAGTACGGCGATAACACATGTGTGACACTTCTTTGCAGCTTGGGTGCGCAAAGGGGCCCAAATTCCAATGAGTACCTTTAGGTTTTCACAGGGCATTTTTATGCATTTAGATTCCAGACTTCTTCTCACGCTTTAGGGGCCCCTAAAATACCAGGACAACATAAATACCCCACAAGTGACCCCATTTTAGAAAGAACACACCCCAAGGTATTCCGTGAGGGGTATGGTGAGTTCATGTAAAATTTTATTTTTTGTTACAAGTTAGTGGAAAATAATAGAAAAAAAATATCAATTTCCGCAAACTTTTGCCAAAATTTTTTTTTTCTGTGAACTCGACATGCCCCTCACGGAATACCTTGGGGTGTCTTATTTCCAAAATGGGGTCACTTATGGGGTATTTATACTGCCCTGGCATTTTAGGGGCCCTAAAGTGTGAGAATCCAAATGCGTAAAAATGCCCTGTGAAATCCTAAAGGTACTCATTGGAATTAGGGCCCCTTTGCGCATCTTGGCTGCAAAAAAGTGTCACACATGTGGTATTGCCATACTCAGGAGAAGTAGGGCAATGTGATTTGGGGTGTATTTTTATATATACCCCTGCTGGGTGTGAGAAATATTTCTGTAAATGACAACTTTTAAAAAAAATTTATATAAGATATTTCTCTCACCCAGCATGGGTATATGTAAAAATATACCCCAAAACACATTGCCCTACTTCTCCTGAGTACGGCGATACCACATGTGTGACACTTTTTTGCAGCCAAGATGCGCAAAGGGGCCCAAATTCCAATGAGTACTCTTTAGGAGGGCATTTTTACGCATTTTTCTTCTCACGCTTTAGGGCCCCTAAAATGCCAGGGCAGTATAAATACCCCACATGTGACCCCATTTTGGATAGAAGACACCCCAAGGTATTCTGTGAGGGCATGGCGAGTTCATAGAAGATTTTTTTTTTTTGGCACAAGTTAGCGGAAATTGATTTTTTATTGTTTTTTCTCACAAAGTCTCCCTTTCCGCTAACTTTTGACAAAAAGTTCAATTTTTCATGGACTCACTATGCCCTTCAGCGAATACCTTGGGGTGTCTTCTTTCCAAAATGGGGTCACTTGTGGGGTGTTTGAACTGTTCTGGGATTTTGGGTGGGGCTAAATTGTGAGCAGCCATGTAAAACCTAAAGGTACTCGTTGGAATTTGGGCCCCTTTGCGCACCCAGGCTGCAAAAAAGTGTCACTCATGTGGTATCGCCGTACTCAGGAGAAGTAGGGCAATGTGTTTTGGGGTATATTTTTACATATACCCATGTTGGGTGAGAGAAATATCTCTGTAAACTGACAACTTTGTATAAAAAAATTTAAAAAGTTGTCGTTTACAGCGATATTTCTCACACAAAGTATGGGCATATATAAAAATACACCCCAAAACTCATTGCCCTACTTCTGTTGAGTACGGCGATACCACATGTGTGACACTTTTTTGCAGCCAAGATGGCCCTAATTCCCATGAGTACCTTTAGGATTTCACAGGGCATTTTTACGCATTTGGATTCTCACGCTTTAGGACCCCTAAAATGCCAGGGCAGTATAAATACCCCACATGTGACCCTATTTTGGAAAGAAGACACCCCAAGGTATTCCGTGAGGGGCATGGTGAGTTCACAGAAAAAAAAAAAATTTGGCACAAGTTAGCGGAAATTGATATATATATATATTTTTTTTATCCAAATTCTCATATTCCACTAACTTGTCACAAAAAATAAAATTTTACATAAACTCACCATACACCTCACGGAATACCTTGGGGTGTCTTCTTTCTAAAATGGGGTCACATGTGAGGTGTTTGTACTGCCATGGCATTTGAGGGTCTCAATCATTACACGTATGGCCAGCATTAGGAGTTTCTGCTATTCTCCTGATATTGAGCATACGGGTAATGAGAATTTTTTTTTCCGTTCAGCCTCTGGGCTGAAAGAAAAAATGAACGGCACAGATTTTTTCATTCGTATCGATCTTCGTGGATGAAAAAATCTCTGCCAAAATCAGTGACTGCGGTGCGGTGGGCTGGGCGGTAGCTACCTAACAAGTAGCTAACTAACTGGCGGTGATAAGGGACCCTTATGCCCCATTCACACGTCCGCAATTCTGTTTGCGGAACGGAATTGCGGACCCATTCATTTCTATGGGGACAGACTTTGTCTGGCTCGGATCCGGAATTGCGGATCCGCACTTCCGTTCCGCAAAAATATAGAACATGTCCTATTCTTGTCCGCAATTGCAGACAAGAAAAGGCATTTTCTATATAGTTCTGGCAATGTGCGGATCTGCAAAATGGGAAAGCACATTGCCGGCGTCTGTATTTTGTGGATCCGTGGATCCGCGGATCAGATCCGCGGATCCGTGGATCCGCAAAACTCATATGGACATGTGAATGGAGCCTTACAGGGGGGTGATCAGTGACAGGGGGGTGATCAGGGAGTCTATATGGGGTGATCAAGGGGTTAATAAGTGACGGGGGGGGGGTAGTGTAGTGTGGTGCTTGGTGCAACTTCACATAGCTACCTGGTCCTCTGGTGGTCGATCCCAACAAATGGGACCACCAGAGGACCAGGTAGCAGGTATATCAGACGCTGTTAACAAAACAGCGTCTGATATACATGTTTGATGCGATTTATTTTGCATCTACAGCCTGCCAGCGATTGATCATCGCTGGCAGGCTGCAGTATAACTGCAGAGACGCGTGCAGCTGTGAACGCGCGTGCGCGCGCGTTCACAGCTAATCTCGCTTCTCGCGAGATGACGCACCGATGCGTCCACCCAGAGTAAGAGGATCGCCCGCCGGACACTTCCGTGCGTTAGGCGGTCCTCAGGTGGTTAAACGCTTATACAAGTTGAGCCTCCCTGACAGAGTGGAGAGGGTTTCAGCAGTAAGTTTGTGTTGACGTCACTGATTAACCGTTTCTACCCCTAAGATTTTTTTGTTTTCGCATTTTTGTTTAGCGCTCCCTGCCTTCCCAGAGCAATAACATTTTTATTCGTCTGTTCACATAGCCATATGAGGGCTTGTTTTTTGCGGGACAAGTTGTACTTTCCAACGCAACCATTTAATATTGCATATAATGTAGTGGGAAGCTGTAAAAAAATCCAAAATGGGGTGAAATTGCAAAAAAAAAGCAATTTTACCTCAGTTTTACGGGTTTTTTAATTAAGACGTTCGATGTACAATAAAACTAACCAGTTACTTTTATTCTACACGTCAGTACGAATCCGACGATACCTTACATGTATAGTTGTTCTTGCATTTTGTTAGTGATAAAAAAAATTTAAAATGGGAAAAAATATGTTTTATTTTTTTTGTCGCCATATTTTGGCCACTATAAATATTTTATAATTAAGTGTACGGCGTTGTATGGGGGCTCATTTAGGTGTGTATGACTTTTTGATCACTTTTTATTTAATTTTTAAATATAACATGCAATCATGAGATTGCTATTCTCATAGACTCCAATGTACTTGCATTGTAATCTATGATCATTTTACTAGTTTCCTATGGAGCCCTATTACAGACAAGGGCTCCATAGTAAATACTATGCAGCAGCGTCGAGTCATTCATAAAGACACGGGCTACTGCATACACGCTCCGGCTCCTCCGATCACCACACAGGGGAGCTGGAGCACAACCGAAAGTTTTACCTTCGGTTTGGATCGCGCGCAGGTGCCGTGGTCAGGATTGACCTTGGCATCTGAGGGGTTAAATGTCTGCGATGTCTGCTATAAAAAGCAGGCAGCCACCCGCGGCAATGTGCATGCAGCGGGCGCCATCTTTAAAGACCTGGCCAGCACCGTACTATTACGGCGCTGGTCGGGAAGGGGTTAATTTGCCTGCAGAACAATAACCCAGAAAAGACGGATCCTGTCTGTGGAGCATACGCCTTCACTCTGTCAGCATTTACTCAATAATCCATCAGTATTGCTAAAGCCAAAAAAAACAGGAGTGGATTTAAAACAGAGATGACAAGTGAATGGAATATTTGCATATCTTCTATGTTTTGTACCCACTCCTGCTTTTGGCTACCAAATTATAAGCCAATTATGATGGGACCATACAGACCTCACATCTGCTACACAGACAGGATCCATTGTGTGTCTCATTTTTCCTTGCTTCTGACAGATCAGAAGAAAGGTCAAATAAATGATGATGTCAGCTAGAGATGGCCTTTCAGTTCACCCGGCGGTCATTTCACGGCGAACTTTGCGCAGTCAGGATTCACCGAACATGTGAACATTTGGCGGTATCTGCCGGCACCATATTCTTTTGCATTCCGCCGAACTTTGACCTATGACTCATCCATCAGATGGGTCAGGGAAGCCAATTGAGACGTTTCAGCACATGGACACCCCCCCACTCTATAACAGAACCCGATCTGGCAGCCATTTTACATTCTGTGTTTTACCTATGTAGGGAGAGGTTGCTTTGTTAAGCAGGGACAGGCTGTTAGGGACACCAGACACTAGCTAATAGGGCCACAAAAGTCCTTTTAAGGACTGGACTAGGTCTGCTATCGATAGGTGTGATATACTGTGGGGTGTGATATACT
The DNA here is from genome assembly GCA_033119425.1 of Bufotes viridis. Lineage (NCBI taxonomy): Eukaryota > Metazoa > Chordata > Amphibia > Anura > Bufonidae > Bufotes > Bufotes viridis. The sequence continues at coordinate 204,727,437 of CM065592.1, forward strand.
TATAATATACTTTCAAACATAGAAAGTACATCATAGTGCATTTGTATTGTGCAGCGGTTATGTGCTGTTCTGCTGTGATACCGCAGCTATATAGAGGGACAAACGCTATTGGAACAACTAATTGCAACGCGTGTGATATACCTGTTGCCCCCCAAAAAAAAACTGATTGAGGGGTGTGATATACCTATAATATACTTTCTAACATATGTGAGGGATAGCTTTCTTTCTGTTGATCATACTCACAGATACGGCTTCAGGACACCGGGTTTAAGGTCCAAATAGTGCATTTATTGTGGCACACCAGCAAAAGCAGAGCAACAGAACAATAAACACTCGCCCGTCCAGGCTCTAACTAATACATTAACATCCCTGACTCACCTATTAGGTACAGTTCACACCCTGTGAACTGATGCGGTTTTCCCAGCCAATGTCCCACAGCCTCCTGGCTGTACAGAGCACAGTACATCCACTGTCTTAACTTTAATGTCGCTTGTGGGGGATTAAGGCTTAGTAGTCCGCTTGACTATGGCCCTGCATCCTGCCTAGGGGTCGCTGCGTCCACCAACTCCAGGCTACCACCCAGCCTCATTGCCCCCAGCCTTGCCCGGCGGAGATCACACTCCCAGAGCCTCCAGGCCTCTGTCCACAGGTAATACACTCCCCTGACTGACAGTCTGGCCTGGGCTCTTATCTCAGACTGATTGTGGCACCTGGTACTGCCTCAGACCTGATGGTTGCCGGGAAAGACATGGAAATTCCTGCCATAAATCTCCCCTGGCAGCTATGAGGCCTGCTACTACTTCTCACATAGAAAGTATATAGTGCATTTGTATTGTGCACCAGTTGTGTGTGGTTTTGCTGCGATACCGCACCTATTTAGAGCGACAAGTGCTATTGGAACAACTATTTGCAACGGGTGTGATATACCTGTTGCCATAAAAAAAATGATTGAGGGGTGTGATATGCCTTCTTCCACAAAATACTGATTGAGGGCTGCGAAATACCTGTTGCCTTAAATAAGCAGGGTGGTGTGATATACTGTTGTGGTAAAAAAAATAATTGAAGGCTGCGATATACCTGCTTCCACAAAATACTAATTAAGGGGTTCGATATACCTGCTTCCACCAAATATTGATTGAGGGCTACGATATACCTGCTTCCACAAAATACTGATTAAGGGGTTTGAAATTCCTGTTTCCACCAAATATTGACTGAGGCCTGCGATATACCTGCTTCTGCAAAATATTGATTAAGGGGTTCGATATACCTGTTTCCACCAAATATTGATTGAGGCCTGTGACATACCTGCTTCCATAAAATATTGGTTAAGGGGTTCGATATTCCTGTTTCCACCAAATATTGATTGAGGCCTGCGATATACCTGCTTCCACAAAATACTGATTAAGGGGTTCGATATACCTGTTTCCACCAAATATTAATTGAGGCCTGCGATATACCTGCTTCCGCAAAATATTGATTAAGGGGTTCGATATACCTGTTTCCACCAAATATTGATTGAGGCCTGTGACATACCTGCTTCCACAAAATATTGGTTAAGGGGTTCGATATTCCTGTTTCCACCAAATATTGATTGAGGCCTGCGATATACCTGCTTCCACAAAATACTGATTAAGTGGTTCGATATACCTGTTTCCACCAAATATTAATTGAGGCCTGCGATATACCTGATTCCACAAAATAACCATTAAGGGGTTCGATATAACTGTTTCCACCTAATATTGTTTGAGGCATGCGATATACCTGCTTCCACAAAATACTGTACATAAGATAAGAACCATTCTTTGTTCTGAACGTCCTTTCGGACAGAACACTCAACGAGGGGCAAGCCAAGAGTTCCATGGCAAATTGTGCCAGCTCTAGTGACAGGTCAAGACTGCACACCCAATCGTCTAGGGGTTCCTCACTTCTCAGAGTGTCCACATCAGCTGGTAACCCGATGTAGTCAGACACCTGTGAGTCTAGACGTTCTCTGAGGCTGGATCCGGAGGGTGACTGTCGATTGGTTGGCTGCAAGAATGATCTCATATCCGAAGTGACCAACACATTTTCAAACCGCCCTCTTCTTGCAGGCGCACCTGTTTCGCTGTGGGTGGAAGTTCCTCTGCCAGCGCCTGCAACAGCAGAATGCAGCATCTCTCTCAGCAAGGCCTGGAAATGCTGTATTCTGCCAGCCCTCTGTGATGCTGGTAACAAGTCCGCCATTTTGTGTTTGTACCGGGGTCTAAGTAGGTTGCCAACCTGCACTGGTCGTTGCCATTTGTGCTTTTTATACGGGGTCCCTCTTCAAAGACTGGAGCATGAAGGTCCCTATTTGCACTAAATTGGAAGCGGTTTAGCGCCCTGGCTCTTTCTCATCGCCCAGGAGAATGTTACCTTCGGTCCCCCCCCCCACCGCCAGCCACGGACAACACCAGGGATCCCCGAAAAGTTTAAAGTCCCCCTCAAAGCCTGCTTCTTGCTTCTCCTCCTCCCAGCCACCATCCTTCTCTGACTCTTCTTTAGACTCCTGCTGACTTGTCTGAGATGGAGTAGCCACCCCTTGGAATTCATTCAGCATTGCGACTTCCTCATCTTCCAGCTCCTGCTCCTCGACAGCTTGATAAATGACATGACGCAATGCACGCTCCAGAAAGAACGAAGTCACTGATGGTGCCATGGCTGAAACTGAACAGTTTGGTGATGTCATCAAAAGGCCACAGAAGCCTTCATGCGTCGACCATGAGCAGCCACTGGTGCGGTGAATAGAAACCAGAGTTTGTACAGGTAGTCATTAACGGCACGTTGCTGCTGGAGCAGCCTATCAAGCATATACAAGGTGGTGTTCCAGCGCATCGGGCTGTCACAAATCAGACGTCTGACGGGCAAGTGGTGTCGCCGCTGAACGTCAGCAAGGTGAGCCATGGCTGTGTAAGATCTTCTAAAATGGCCAGAGATTTTCCTGGCCTGCCACAAGATGTCCTGGATCCCAGGGTATTTGGCAATGAATCGCTGAACGACTAAGTTCAGGATGTGTGCCATGCACGGCACGTGTGTCATTTTGCCCTGTTTCAGCGCGCTCAGCAGATTGGCACCGTTGGAGTGATGTCAGTCCTGGTGACTGACAAATAACGTGGCATCCTCAAAGGGCCTGAGCAAATGGCAGGTGTCACGCATGAACTGCCACTGGCTGACATCGAATTTACACAGGGGAGTACTCCTATCCACTTGCATCATCAAGAAATCGTTGATGGCCTTTCTCTGTTCGTATAGTCAGTCCAACATATGGAGGGTGGAATTCCAACGGGTGGAAACATCACATATCAGCCCATGTTGGGGGATGCCGTTCTGCCGCTGCAACTCAAGGAAGGAGTGCTTTGTGGTGTACGAGTGGCTGAAGTGCATGCAAAATTTCCTGGCCATTTTTAGGAAGTCTTGCATGGGTGGAAGACTTCAGGAACTGCTTGACAACCAGATTGAACATGTGTGGCATGCAAGGCACATGGCTCAGTCTTCCTTGATGCAGCGGCGACACAATGTTCTTCCCGTTGTCGGTCACCATGGTTCCGATTTTCAGTTGTCGTGGAGAAAGCCAGGATTTCTTGATGAATCATAGAGCAGTTCCTCCCCTGTGTGACTCTGTTCACCCAGGGAAATGGAGGTGCAGAACAGTGTGACACCACCGTGCCCTGCACATGTGGTATGCTGGAGGGGCACTGTGACTTGTCCCAGCAGTGGAGACTGAGGACATGGTGGAGGATGAGGAGGCAGAGGCGGATATTGTCGCTGGACCAACGGCGTGAGAACATGGAGGCGGAAGCGGCGTGACTTGGCCACATTGCTGGTGTGGCTGTGCAGGAACCACATTAACCCAGTGGGCTGTAAAGGACATGTACTGTCCCTGACCGTAGTTAAAGCTCCACACGTCGGTGCTGCCATGCACTTTGGCAGACACCTACAGACTCAAGGACTGACCCACCTTCTGTTCTAGATATTTGTGAAGGGCTGGTACTTCCTTTTTTGCAAAGAAATGATGGCTTGGGGCTCTCTTCCTCAGCCACCATAAGTTATCTGAAAGGTGCAGAGTCTACCACTTGGAAAGGGAGGGACTGCAGCACCAGCAACTTGGACCAGAGCATGTTCAGCTTCTGCGCCGTTGAATGCATGCATGCTTAATGGTGTCTCTTGGCAATGGCTTCGGTGATCGCTTGCTGACAGAATGTCTGAAGAGGAGTAGGAGGAGAAGGAGTAGGAGCATCTGGAACAGCAGAAGATGGGAATGACAGACAGGTCCCTTCGGCTGAGGTGATGCAGCCTTCACTGCCTTAAACCTGGTGCGTGCCACTGAGGGACGCAACAATTGCTGCGGCAGGCTGGACCACCAGATTGGAGCCACGGTTCTCCCAGGCCACTGTATGGTCGCTGCATTTGTTGACGCAGGGCCGTAGCACCCTGGCCACACATCACCTTCTGCTAATAGATTCGACATATGGCCACATTCACCTCTTCTGGCGGTTTGAAAAAAAAACTGCCACACCACCGAGTAGGTGATTTCCCCACCAACAGTCCGCACTGAGTGACTGCTACCACCACTGCCTCCGTGAACCCCTGCACCACAACTTCCAAGGCAGGAAGGCTCCTGCAAAGCAGGCGGTCTACCCCAGGCAGGTTTGGCTCCCAACCTCACTCTGCTGGCATCCTGCTGACTCCTAGCCATGCTACCACCTTGCTGGCTCTGCTGCTGCCTCACGGGCTAGCTGCCACTCTCTTCTCCTGTTGATGATGAAGCCCCTTCTGCGTCCGGCTCTCAAGTGCAATCGGCTTCATCATCATCGAGTAGTGTCTGCACATCACTGATGTCCTCCTCAACAGCTTCTGGGTCAGGAGCCTGACCACTCGCAACACAAGCTCCCATGCAACTCTCCTTATCAATACTTGCCCGCCTAGCTGAGGAAGTGGCAGATGTCTCCTCCACATCTTGGCTGGGCAGTAGCTGCTGACTGTCCTCTAGTAGCTCTTCCTCACTGAAAAGTGAAACTGAGCCCACTGCATGTAGTACTTCTTGCGGAGAGGGAACAGAAAAGGCCAGAGGAAGGTTGAGTACAGGTGAGGGCACAGGGCCTGCACAATGGCCATGCCAACTAAGGGTTGTATCTGACAAATCCACCGACTGTTGGCTGGGGGTGTCTGATGTCACTTGGGATGAAGTGGATGACCGAGTTAACCAATCAAGAACTGCTGGGTTGCTGGTCAAGAAATGACTGCTAGATGACAGTGGGAGCTCAGGCCTTTCGCTACGACTCCTGCTGCCACGCCCCCTTTACTCTGCTGCGACCTCTACCTGCCCCAGAAACATTTAGGCCTCTGCCACTCCTCTGTGCATGGCCTGGCACTTCTCTGTCAGACACCTTTAGCTGAACAAAATAAATTAAATGCAAATTAAAACACCACTAAAAGCAACAAATATATTTTTGTTTTTGTACTGAAATAGGCCACTAAACGCTTTTACCGCAACTAACGGCAACAGTGAACTGTGTATATATTTTTCTTGTAGTACAGAAATACGTCACTAAATGCTTTTAACCACAAATAATTGCACAAGTGAACTGCATATATATTTTTCTTGTAGTACAGAAATACGCCACTAAACGCTTTCACCACATATCATAAAATCTGTCCTTCTCGTGACACTGCAGGACGTCCGGTGTGAGAAACCAGAGCACAGAACCGTACGTAAAGTCTGTCGGTCTCAGCACTGTGAGGCGGCATCAAAAGCTTGCTGTTGTGAGTCTGAGACCATGCTATTAACCACCTGAGGACAGCCTAACGCACGGATGCGTCCGGTGGGCGGTCCTCTTCCTCGGGGTCGACGTATCGGCGCGTCATCTCGCGAGACGCGAGATTAGCTGTTCACAGTGGCGCGTGTCTCGGCAGTTATACTGCAGCCTACCAGCGATGATCAATCGCTGGCAGGCTGTAGATGCGAAAAAAATCGCATCAAAGATGTATATCAGACACTGTTTTGTTAACAGCGTCTGGTATAGCTGCTACCTGGTCCTGTGGTGGTCCCATTTGCTGGGATCAACCACCAGAGGACCAGGTAGCTATGTAAAGTTGCACCAAGCACCACACTACACTACCCCCCCGTCACTTATTAACCCCTTGTTAACCCCTTGATCACCCCATATAGACTCCCTGATCACCCCCCTGTCACTGATCACCCCCTTGTAAGGCTCCATTCACATGTCCATATGTGTTTTGCGAATCCACGGATCCCCGGATCCGCAAAATATGGACACCAGCAATGTGCTTTCCGCATTTTGCAGATCTGCACATTGCCAGAACTATATAGAAAATTCCTTTTCTTGTCCGCAATTGCGGACAAGAATAGGACATGTTCTATATTTTTGCGGAACGGAAGTGCAGACCCGGAAGTGCGGATAAGGGTCCCTTATCACCGCCAGTTAGTTAGCTACTTGTTAGGTAGCTAGCGCCCAGCCCACCGCACTGCAGTCACTGATTTTGGCAGAGATTTTTTCATCCACGATGATCGATCTGAATGAAAAAATCTGTGCCGTTCATATTTTATTTTTTTTTTCAGCCCAGAGGCTGAACGGAAAAAAAAAATCTCATTACCTGTATGCTCAATATAAGGAGAATAGCAGAAACTCCTAATGCTGGCCATACGTGTAATGATTGCGGAGACCCTCAAATGCCAGGGCAGTACAAACACCTCACATGTGACCCCATTTTAGAAAGAAGACACCCCAAGGTATTCCGTGAGGGGTATGGTGAGTTCATACAAAATTTTATTTTTTGTCACAAGTTAGTGGAATATGAGACTTTGTAAAAAAAAAATATATATCAATTTCCGCTAACTTGTGCCAAAATTTTTTTTTTCTGTGAACTCGCCATGCCCCTCACGGAATACCTTGGCGTGTCTTCTTTCCAAAATAGGGTCACATGTGGGGTATTTATACTGCCCTGGCATTTTAGGGGTCCTAAAGCGTGAGAATCCAAATGCGTAAAAATGCCCTGTGAAATCCTAAAGGTACTCATTGGAATTAGGGCCCCTTTGCGCATCTTGGCTGTAAAAAAAGTGTCACCCATGTGGTATCGCCGTACTTAGCAGAAGTAGGGCAATGTGTTTTGGGGTGTATTTTTGTATATACCCATACTTTGTGTGAGAAATATCGCTGTAAACGACAACTATTTAAATTTTTTTATACAAAGTTGTCAATTTACAGAGATATTTCTCTCACCCAACATGGGTATATGTAAAAAAACACCCCAAAACACATTGCCCTACTTCTCCTGAGTACCGACGATACCACACGAGTGACACTTTTTTGCAGGCTGGGTGCGCAAAGGGGCCCAAATACCAACGAGTACCTTTAGGTTTTACATGGCTGCTCACAATTTAGCCCCACCCAAAATGCCAGAACAGTACAAACACCCCACAAATGACCCCATTTTGGAAAGAAGACACCCCAAGGTATTCGCTGAAGGGCATAGTAAGTCCATGAAAAATTGAACTTTTTGTCAAAAGTTAGCGGAAAGGGAGACTTTGTGAGAAAAAACAATAAAAAATCAATTTCCGCTAACTTGTGCCAAAAAAAAATCTTCTATGAACTCTCCATGCCCCTCACGGAATACCTTGGGGTGTCTTCTTTCCAAAGTGGGGTCACATGTGGGGTATTTATACTGCCCTGGCATTTTAGGGGCCATAAAGCGTGAGAAGAAAAATGAGTAAAAATGCCCTCCTAAAAGGTACTCATTGGAATTTGGGCCCCTTTGCGCATCTTGGCTGCAAAAAAGTGTCACACATGTGGTATCGCCGTACCCAGGAGAAGTAGGGCAATGTATTTTGGGGTGTATTTTTACATATACCCATGCTGGGTGAGAGAAATATCTCTGTAAATTGACAACTTTGTATAAAAAATTTAAAAAGTTGTCATTTACAGAGGTATTTCTCACACACAGTATGGGTATATATAAAAATACACCCCAAAACACATTGCCCTACTTCTCCTGAGTACGGCGATACCACATGTGTGACACTTTTTTGCAGCCAAGATGCGCAAAGGGGCTCTAATTCCAATGAGTACCTTTAGGATTTCACAGGGCATTTTTACACATTTGGATTCTCACGCTTTAGGTTCCCTAAAATGCCAGAGCAGTATAAATACCCCACAAGTGACCCCATTTTTGAAAGAAGACACCCCAAGGTATTCCGTGAGGGGCATGTCGAGTTCACAGAATTTTTTTTTTTTTTGGCACATGTTAGCGGAAATTGATATTTTTTTTTTTTTTTTTTTGTTTTTTACAAAGTCTCATATTTCACTAACTTGTGACAAAAAATAAAATTTTACATGAACTCACCATACCCTTCGCGGAAAACTTTGGGGTGTCTTCTTTCTAAAATGGGGTCTCTTGTGGGGTATTTATACTGCCCTGGCGTTTTAGGGGTCTCTAAAGCGTGAGAAGAAGTCTGGAATCTAAATGCGTAAAAATGCCCTGTGAAATCCTAAAGGTACTCATTGGAATTTGGGCCCCTTTGCGCACCCAGGGTCCAAAAAAGTGTCACACATGTGGTATCGCTGTACTCAGGAGAAGTAGGGCAATGTGTTTTGGGGTGTATTTTTACATATACCCATGCTGGGTGTGAGAAATATCTCTGTAAGTGACAACTTTTTTAATTTTGTTATACAAAGTTGTCAGTTTACAGAGATATTTCTCTCACCCAACATGGGTATATGTAAAAATACACCCCAAAACACATTGCCCTACTTCTCCTGAATACCGTCAATACCACATGAGTGACACTTTTTTGCAGCCTGGGTGCGCAAAGGGGCCTTAATTCCAACGAGTACCTTTAGGTTTTACATGGCTGCTCACAATTTAGCCCCGCCCAAAATGCCAGAACAGTAAACACACCCCACAAATGACCCCATTTCGGAAAGTAGACACCCCACTGAGGGGCATAGTGAGTCCGTGGAAGATTTTTTTTTTTTTGCCAGAAGTTAGCAGAAATGGAAACTTTATTATTATTATTATTTCCTCAGAAAGTGTCATTTTCCGCTAACTCGTGAAAAAAAATGAAATGATACATGAACTCACCATGCCCCTCTGCGAATACTTTGGGGTGTCTTCTTTCTAAAATGTTGTCATTTGGGGGGTATTTATCCTATCCTGGCATTCTAGCACCTGAAGAAACATGATTGGTGCTCAGAAAGTCAGAGCTGCTTCAAAATGCGGAAATTCACTTTTTTGCACTATAGTTTGTAAACGCTATAACTTTTACCCAAACCAATAAATATACACTTATTGGATTTTTTTTTATCAAAGACATGTAGAACAATACATTTTGCGAAAAATTTATATCGAAATGTAGTTTTCTTTTTAAAATTTTACAACAGAAAGTGAAAAATGTCATTTTTTTGCAAAAATTTCGGTCATTTTTGATTAATAGCAAAAAAAGTTTAAATGTCAGCAGCAATGAAATACCACTAAATGAAAGCTCTATTAGTGAGAAGAAAAGAAGGTAAAATTCATTCGGGTGGTAAGTTGCATGACGGAGCAATAAACGGTGAAAGTAGTGTAGTGCAGAATTGTAAAAAGTGGCCTGGTCATTAAGGGTGTTTAAGCTAGGGGGGCTGAGGTGGTTAAGCCAGGTTCAGGGCATTCCTTCAGCTTCTCCTTTTTGCGGCTCCAAAGATGCTTTTCATTTGTATCATCTCTGTCTTCATTGCCCCTGCTAGTAGGGTGACTTTTTTTTTTCATAATAAAAGCCAACCACATCCCATGACCTATGGAAGATACTCAAAATCAGGCTTGGACTGGCCCACAGGGGAACAGGTGAATCCCCCGTGGGCTCCTGAGCAAGGTGGGTGCTTAGTCCCCTGTCCCCTACATAAGTGGCATATGGCACAGTAGACTGCATAACTTACAGATACAGATACCAGCCTATCTTTGCATAAACTGGGTATATTATTTAACAAACTACCCAGTTTATTATTATACACACATTGGATGGTGGAGAAGACTTCTAGGTACAGAGGCAGGCCAGCCAGTATCCTCTTCCCCAGGGAAGTTACTACAACAACTTCTTCCGAAAATTACATAAAATTATGTAATCTTGTTTCCATACAAAAGCTGTGTTGAACGATGTATTAAAGATGTATTAAAATAAATCTCAATACTCAAATGTTATATTATGCTCTTTATTTAAATATTTTCAGCATTGTTATTATTGTTCGAAAACTATAAGTAATACAATTGTAATAATTAATATTATTACTATTACAGGTCCAGGCGAAATACAACATAACCAAATATGAGAATATATCTTTGCTATGTGCATTGCTGGAAAATCTTCTTCAGCACAGAAAAGAAGATCAAGAAGCATTGCATTGTGAAGTTTTTGACAATGAAACAAAATTGTTTGTGCAGAACCTTGACCATACAATACTCAAGATTTCAGATGAATTTCCATTGCTTAGTCTAATCCTATGGAGATTGGGAACTTTAGTTTCATACATAGCAAATGAAAAGAATTGATGGGTTTGTTACGGAAAAAATGCAGCATAGAAACAAATTTAAATAGTAGTTGTTTTTATTTCTATTATTGTCTCACTCTGTTCTGTTTAAAAAGGAACATAAACTGCATGAGTATTCCTTGACAAATCATTTGTCAAAAAATAATTTTTTAAAAAATACTGTATATTAGTAAACCCTTCCCACAAAAGGATGTAAGTGTATGTTCAAATCGTGAGTGACTTGCCGCAAAGACATACAGTTGCGTCAAGTAAAAATAAAAAACTGACAAATTTTCAATTTTTTCGGTGACCTTACTTCCCAAAAAATTAAATAAAAGTGATTAAAGAGATTAATACACACACACACACACACACACACACCAGAATAGTACCATTAAAAACTTTTACAAAAAAACAAGCCCTCTCACAGCTCAGGTGACAAAAAAAAATCATTTCACGAAAATCCATGTTGCAAAATCCAAATGGCACTGCTTCCCTTCTGAGCCCTGCTGTTTGTCCAGTCAGCTGTTTATCACCTCATACAGATTATTGCTGTAATCAGGAGAAATTGTGCAACAAACAGAAGGGTGATTTCTGTGAAAATGAAAAAAACTTGGGGCTATTGCATCGTACTATTAGAAATAATAGAATTTTTTATTTTAACAGTCCTACATTAACCCCTTTCCGCATTAACGTGACTTGCTGCCCAGTGCTGTAGTATTACGGCGCGCTGATCGGGCGGGTGCAGGAGCTGCACCCATCCGATCAGCTGCAGGGGACCGGCTGTTCCGCTTAGCCAGACCCTGATGTATGCGCCGGAATCGGTGAAAACACCGATGCTGGCGCTTTAACCTCTTCTATGCCGCGATCAGTGCTGACTGCGACATAGAATGGGTTTGCTGCGGGTGAGGGGGCGATCAAGTCCCCACGCTGCTGTGGCAGGGACCGGATGGGTGAGAAGAAAGCTGGATGCCTTGCAAAGGCTGCCCAATGTCTTGCACGGCATTGGGACCTGCCTTCTACGGGTGCCCAGGAAATCCAGCAACTGTATCAAAAAAAGCCATTCTTGTCACCTTACAGTACAAAAATTGCAACCCCAAACAATCAAAAAGGCATATTTTCCCCAAAATAGTACCAATCAAACCGTCACCTCATCCCACCAAAAATTAGACCCTACCTAAGACAATCAGTTGAAAAATAAAAAAGCTATCACTCTCAGACAACGGAAACACTAAAATATGATTTTTTTTTGCTTCAAAACTGCTATTATTTTGCTAAAGTCAAATAAATTTGACTAATAAATATATAAAGTAGACATATTAGGTATTGCCGCATTCGCAACAACCTGCTCTATAAAACTATCACATGATTTAACCCCTCAGGTGAACACCGTAAAAAATAAAAATAAAAACTGTGCCAAAAAAAGCCATTTTTTGTCACCTTACATCACAAAAATTGCAACACCAAGCGATCAAAAAGCTTTAGACCCCCTAAAAATAGGACTAATCAAACCATCAAAAAATGAGACTCTACCTAAGACAATCTGTCAAAAAATAAAAAAGCAATGGCTCTCAGACTATGGAGACACTAAAACATATTTTTTTTTTGTTTCCAAAATGCTATTATTGTGTAAAACTTAAATAAATAAGAAAAAGTACCGTTATGATCTGCTCTATAAAAATATCACATGACCTAACTCCCTGGGTGAACGGTGTAAAAATAAATAAAAACTGTGCCATAATTACCAATTTTTTTGTCACCTTGACCCATAACATGTGATAATGAATGATCAAAAAATCATATGTACCCAAAAATGGTACCAATAAAAACGTCAACTCTTCCTGTAAAAAATGAACCCCTGCACATCGGCAGAAAAATAAAAAAAAATAAGGTGTTCATGTAAAACTGAAACAAACAAAGAAAGTAGACATATTTGATATCATCGCGTCCGCAACAATCTGATCTATAAAAATAGGACATGATCTACCCTGTCAGATGAATGTTATAAAAAAATTAAATTAAAAACGGTGCCAAAACCGTTTTCGGTTACCTTTCCTCACAAAAAACGTAATATATTGCAGTTAAAAATCATATGTACCCCAAAATAGTACCAATCAAACCGTCACCTCATCCCACCAAAAATTAGACCCTACCTAAGACAATCAGTTGAAAAATAAAAAAGCTATCACTCTCAGACAACGGAAACACTAAAATATGATTTTTTGCTTCAAAACTGCTATTATTTTGCTAAAGTCAAATAAATTTGACTAATAAATATATAAAGTAGACATATTAGGTATTGCCGCATTCGCAACAACCTGCTCTATAAAACTATCACATGATTTAACCCCTCAGGTGAACACCGTAAAAATAAAAATAAAAACTGTGCCAAAAAAGCCATTTTTGTCACCTTACATCACAAAAATTGCAACACCAAGCGATCAAAAAGCTTTAGACCCCCTAAAAATAGGACTAATCAAACCATCAAAAAATGAGACTCTACCTAAGACAATCTGTCAAAAAATAAAAAAGCAATGGCTCTCAGACTATGGAGACACTAAAACATATTTTTTTTTTGTTTCCAAAATGCTATTATTGTGTAAAACTTAAATAAATAAGAAAAAGTACCGTTATGATCTGCTCTATAAAAATATCACATGACCTAACCTCCAGGTGAACACTGTAAAATAAAAATAAATAAAAACTGTGCCAAAATTACCAATTTTTTGGTCACCTTGTCCCAAAAAGTGTATTAATGAATGATCAGAAAAACATATGTACTCAAAAATGGTACCAATAAAAACGTCAACTCTTCCTGCAGAAAACAAGCCCCTGCACAAGACAATCGGCAGAAAAATAAAAAAAAATAAGGTGTTCATGTAAAACTGAAACAAACAAAGAAAGTAGACATATTTGATATCATTGTGTCCATAACAATCTTCTCTATAAAAATAGCATATGATCTACCATGTCAGATAAATGTTATAAAAAAATTAAATTAAAAACGGTGCCAAAACCGTTTTCGGTTACCTTTCCTCACAAAAAACGTAATATATTGCAGTTAAAAATCATATGTACCCCAAAATAGTACCAATAAAACTGGCACCTTATCCCCTAGTTTCCAAAATGGGGTCACTTTTTGGGAGTTCCTTCTGTAAGATGCATCAGGTTGGCTTCAAATGGGACATGGCATCTAAAAACCAGTTTTGCAAAATCTGCCTTCCAAAAACTATATGGCGCTCCTTTTCTTCTGCACTCTGCTGTGTACCCTTACATCAGTTTACGACCACATGTGGGGTGTTTATGTAATTCACAGAATCAGGGTAAAAAATATAGAGTTTTGTTTGGCTGTTAACCCTCGATGTGTTGATGAAAAAAAACGATTAAAATGGAAAATCTGCCGCAAAAGTGAAATTTTGAAATTTCATCTCCTTTTCCTTTAATTCTTGTGGAACACCTAAAGGGTTAACAAAGTTTGTAAAATCAGTTTTGAGTAGCTTAAGGGGTGTACAGATGTAGCAGGGGTAAGACTCCAACCCTCAACTCAAATTTTATTATCTCATTGCGTTGTCTTGAAACAAAAGCCATTGAGAAGCAATTGCTTAACCAGTTTAGTTAACTATAGTTTAATTAACACATCTCAGAAAACTTAGAATCTTAACCCTGCTACATCCGTAGTTTCTACAATGGGGTCATTTATGGGTGGTCTCCACTATGTAAGCCCTTCAAAGTGACTTCAGACCTCAACTGGTCCGTAAAAAGTGGGTTTTGGAAATTTTCTTACAAATTTTAAGAATTGCTTCTAAACATCTAAGGCTGGGTTCACATGGGCGACTTTTCCGCGCGGTACAATGCGTGAGGTTAACGCATTGTACCCGCACTGAATCCGGACCCATTCATTTCAATGGGACTGTGCAGATGAGCGGTGACTTTCCCGCATCACATTTTCGTTGGGTGAAAATCTCAGCATGCTCTATATTCTGCATTTTTCACGCAACGCAGGCCCCATAAAAATGAATGGGTCTGCGTGAAAGTCGCAAGCATCCGCAAGCAAGTGCGGATGGGGTGCGATTTTCACGCAGGGTTGCTAGGAGATAAACATCTATTCACAGTATCATTTTCCCTTATAACATGGTTATAAGGGAAAATAATAGCATTTTTAATACAGAATGCTTAGTAAAAAGTGGGTTGAGGGGGTTAAAAAAATAAATTTAAACTCAATCTACACTACAACTAACTTTATTGAAGTTGTTCGGGTCTGGGTACAACATTCAGTTTTTCTCACACGCGTGCAAAACCCATTGCACTCACACAGAAAAAACTTAACCACACAACAGAATCGCAGTCAAAACTGACTGAAATTGCATGCGTACTCGCACGATTTCCTGCCACGCACCCGCCTCCTAACCGGCCCCAATCCGCAAAGCCCGTGTGAACCCAGCCTAAGCCTTCTAATTTCCTAAAAAAATAAAATGACATTTAAAAAATTATGCCAACATAAAGTAGACATATGGGGAATGTTAAGTAAAATATTTTATGAGGAATCACTTTCTGTTTTAAAGGCAAAGCAATTGAAATTTTCAAAAATTTTGGTAAATTTGGGATTTTTTCATAAATGAAGGTGAAATATAATGACTGAAATTTATGACTAACATGTCGTACAATGTGTCACGAGAAAACAGTCTCAGAATGGCTTGGATAAAGAAAAGTGTTCCAAAGTTATTACCACATAAAGTGACATATGTCAGATTTGCAGAAAATGGCCTGGGCAGGAAGGTGAAAACTGGCCCGGAGTTGAAAGGGTTAAGGACTTGTCAGGTAAAAACTATTACTATACCACTAGCTAAATTCATTGGGAAACTTAATTTCCCACACACGGTCATTCCTTTTGGGCTTTCACTGTCCTGGTACATTGTGAATTTATCCACACATTTCCAGGAGAAATTACAGAGGAACATGTTATCTCATGGAGAAAACAAATGGTTATTAAATAAACGTGTCAGGGGAGCTAGCAGCTCCTTGCTTTCCTAGGCTTATGTTCACATGATAAATCCAAGGATTTCTGCCCGAGATATGCTGCAGATTGACAGTTTGCACTGTTGCAAACTGCACAGGGTAAGATTATCTGCTGCAGTAGAGAAAATATACAGTAGACTGTCACTCCCTACAATTCCTGGTACATGTTTCCATTCCACAATGATATGTTGAAGAAAAATTTAGCTATATACCAGTACACTGTGGTGCTCTATGTAACGAAATCCAGACTTCAATATTCTGGTCACTCTGGGACTCACCATTCAATATAAAACAAGAATATTTTGCAGAAGCAGGTACATAGGATGTGAATCAACAGGTGACGGCTGTATTGTGCTCTCAGGCACTTTGTTTGGCCTGCACGCATGCATAGATACCGCCCTTTTATCATACATCCATGTCAACAGTATACAAATTGTTAGAGACCATATTACATATTGTAGGGGATCAGATCTATTTCTGGGGATTTCAGTCACAGATATCTCGCTGAAAACCAAACAGTGTGTTTAATTAGCCACCATCACCAATAAAATGATACAAATGAAATTCTGCCCATCTGGGCTCTGACTAAACAATAAACAGTTCGTCCCTAACTCAGTTATGAGTCCCAGTTCATAGCTGGAACCAGGTGCGGCTTACCCCAGCCATACAGTCCGTCCCGCAGCCTCCTGGCTGTAACAAGCTCAATGTCTTTGTGGGAGAGTGTGGCCCGGTAGTCCTCCCAACTCCGGCCTCGTGACCCTTCAGCTGAGGCATCACAGCGTCCCCCAAACGTTCTGGCTAGCACCTAGCCCCGTGGCCCCCAAGCTCGCCCGGGTGAGATCACTTGTACAGACTCTCATCCCTAGATTGACACACTGGGAGGTCCCTTATGCCAGCCTGATAACAGCAGGCCTCACTTGCGATTACCTCAGGTGAAAGGGAATACCTGTGACGGAAGGGTGTGGACTGGCAGATCCCTCTACCAAACCTATCTGCCAGTCCAAGTAAAATCCAGCCCAGAAAATGTATACAAAACTGTCTCAGCAAACTATGCTTTGCTGAGACCATTGCCCCTCTCTGGATTTTAGTTGTTTCACCCATCTGAGGTACCTGAATGGGACAAACACACCTTCCAGCACTGTTCACATCACTACAATATATATTCAAAGGGTAAAATATACATAATTCCATAGTTTACAGTGGCTTTAATTAGAGATGAGCGAATCGAAGCTGATGAAGTGAAATTGAATCCGAATGTTAGGAATTATTCGATTTTCACCGAATCCGAATTTCCTCATGCTTCGTGGTAACGAATTGCATTTTTTCCTGATATGGCTGCTGCACGTGTGAGGACATGGAGCCAGGAACTCTGGGAAGGCCGAATTACCCATAATGTCATGCATGGAGCCAATCAGCAGCCAGCCAGCCCTTTGATGTCACAGCCTTATAAATAGCCTCAGCCATCTTGGATCCTGCCATTTTCCAGTGTACTTAGTGCAGGGAAAGATGTCAGCAGGCGCTAGGGACAGTGCTAGAAAAAAACTTAATTGTGATAAAAAAATGATTTACAAGTTCAGGGAAAGATTATTCAAGGTGTATGGAAAGGATAGGGAGGACTCATTCCCCAGCATTTATGTTGAACATTGTTCAGTAGGGGAGGTTACAGCCTGGGTAATAGCAACAATCCTATTACACCTTGCTGCACTGACTGCTGCAAGTAAAATATATTTGCCGCTCAGCAGTGTAGTTATATATTCTAAAGCCTTTTGTGGCATGTATAAGTGGAAAAAAGAAAAATATATTTGCCGCTCAGCAGTGCAGTTATTTGTTCTAAAGCCCTTTATGGCGTGTATTAGTGGAAAAAATATATATATATTTGCTGTTCGGCAGATATGTTCTAAAGCCCTTTTTGGCATGTATAAGTGGCAAAAAAAAAAAATTGCCGTTCAGCGGTGAAGTTCCATTGTACTATAGCCATTTACAGGGTGTATTAATAGGTTAGATACATACGTCCTATTAGCCATTCTGCAGTGAATTGTGATTGTTATATTTATTTATTTTGGTTGTATTAATAGGAAAAAGAATACGGGAAAATTGATGGGTGCTTGTAAACTTTATTCTTTATGACCCGTTTACGTGGATTAGCCATTCATTGGTGAATTTTGTTTTCTGAGACAGCCTTTTTGGGGAAAATTGATGGGTGATTGTAGACTTTCTTCTGTATGAACCGAATTACGTGGATTAGCCATTCTGTGGTGAAATTTGTTTGTGATACAGCCTTTTTTGGAAAAATTGGTGGGTTGCTGTCACTATGGTCAAGGACAATATATGTTCTTTATGGCCCACTGGGTAAATGTGGTTCCTGCCCAGCCACACCAGCAACTTGGCCAGGTGACGCCGCTTCCGATTCCACGTTCTCACGCCATTGGTCCTGCAACAATGTCCGCCTCTGCCTCCTCATTCTCCACGGAGTACTCTGCCTCCACTGCAGGGACAATTCACAGTGCCCCTCCAGCATAACACGTGTGCAGGGCACGCCGGTGTCACGCTGTTCTGTACCTCGTTTGCCTGGGCAGGTCTGACTGGGGGGGTGCCTCTGCCATGGCTGATGTGTGTGTGTGTTGTGAGGAGGGAGGGGGGTCAGGAGCAGTTCCAGCTCTATCAGCAGCAACTTGAGTCTAGAGTCGCTGATGAGCAGGTTTCATCACCTGCCTAGTGAAGAAACTACTCACCAGCAGCAGCTAGACCCGGAGCAGGACCTGAACCAGCAGGTGGTAGCAAACTTGGACATTACCCTGCCACTCCCCACAAGATCCGCTGGACTACTGTGGCATCAGAGCGGGTGTGTAGTGTGGCGGGCGCCATAGTTACCCCAAGAAGAACTCGCCTGTCCACCCAAAATGTGGAGAGACTGACCTTAGTCAAGATTAATCAGGTGTGAATCAGCCAGGATTTCCACCCACTAATGCCTAATGCATCAGACTAGATCATCCATGGGGCCACACCAACACTTTGACAAAAGAGACCGGTTTCTTCTGGCTACCTGCTCCTTCTTTCACCCAACATCTTTAGCTGGTTCTTGTATTGCCTCTCACCTCCCCACTGGGTCACTCTGTGGTCTCCTGATGCTGCTGCCACCTCCTCACTATGTCACCTTGCCACTCTACGGTCTCCTGATGCTGCTGACACCTCCACACCATGTCACCTTGCCACTCTGTGGCCTCCTGATGCTGCTGCCACCTCCACACTATGTCGCCTTGCCACTCTTTGGTCTCCTGATGCTGCTGCTACCTCAACATTATGACACCTTGCCACTCTGTGGCCTTTAACCACTACAGGACCACCTGTAGTTCTGAGGTCCTGTAGTTCTGAGATGACGCGTCGGCGAGTCATCTCGCGAGATGCGAGACTTCCTTTGAACACGCGCGCGCGCCTCACAAGTTGTAGTACAGCCCGCCAGCGATGATCATTCGCTGGCAGGCTGTAGATGCGAAATAAATCGCATCAAACCTGTATATCAGACGCTGTTTTGTTAACAGCGTCTGATATACCTGCTACCTGGTCCTCTGGTGGTCCCATATGCTGGGATCGACCACCAGAGGACCAGGTAGCTATGTAAAGTTGCACCGAACACTACACTAACCCCCCTCACTTATTAACCCCTTGTTAACCCCTTGATCACCCCATCTAGATTCCCTGATCACCCCCCTGTCACTGATCACACCCCTTCTAAGGCTCCATTCAGACGTCCATATGTGTTTTGCGGATCCGTGGATGCACGGATCCGCGAATCCACAGATCCTCAAAACACGGACACCGGCAATGTGTTTTCCGCATTTTGCAGATCCGCACATTGCCAGAACTATATAGAAAATGCTTTTTCTTGTCCGCAATTGCGGACAAGAATAGGACATGTTCTATATTTTTTTGGCGGAACGGAAGAGCGGATCTGTAATTCCGGATCCGAGCGGGACAAAGTCTGTCCCCATCGAAATGAATTGGTCCGCAATTCCGTTCCGCAAACAGAATTGCGGACGTGTGAATGGGGCATAAGCGTCCCTTATCACTGCCAGTTAGTTAGCTACTTGTTAGGTAGTTAGCGCCCAGCCCACCGCACCGCAGTCACTGATTTTGGCAGAGATTTTTTCATCCACATTGATCGATGCGAATGAAGAAATCTGTGCCGTTCATTTTTTTTTTTTTTTCAGCCCAGAGGCTGAACGGAAAAAAAAAATCTCATTACCCGTATGCTCAATATAAGGAGAATAGCAGAAACTCCTAATGCTGGCCATACGTGTAATGATTGCGGAGACCCTCAAATGCCAGGGCAGTACAAACACCTCACATGTGACCCCATTTTAGAAAGAAGACACCCCAAGGTATTCTGTGAGGGGTATGGGGAGTTCATGTAAAATTTTATTTTTTGTCACAAGTTAGTGGAATATGAGACTTTGTAAAAAAAATATATATATATATCAATTTCCGCTAACTTGTGCCAAAAATTGTTTTTTTCTGTGAACTCGCCATGCCCCTCACAGAATACCTTGGGGTGTTTTCTTTCCAAAATGGGGTCACATGTGGGGTATTTATACTGCCCTGGCATTTTAGGGGTCCTAAAGCGTGAGAATCCAAATGCGCAAAAATGCCCTGTGAAATCCTTAAGGTACTCATGGGAATTGGGGCCCCTTTGCGCATCTTGGCAGCAAAAAAGTAGCACACATGTGGTATCGCCGTACTCAGGAGAAGTAGGGCAATGAGTTTTGGGGTGTATTTTTATATATACCCATACTTTGTGTGAGAAATATCGCTGTAAACGACAACTTTTTAAATTTTTTTATACAAAGTTGTCAATTTACAGAGATATTTCTCTCACCCAACATGGGTATATGTAAAAATACACCCCAAAACACATTGCCCTACTTCTCCTGAGTACGGAGATACCACATGAGTGACAATTTTTTGCAGCCTGGGTGCGCAAAGGGGCCCACATTCAAAAGAGTACCTTTAGCTTTTACATGGCTGCTCACAATTTAGCCCCACCCAAAATGCCAGAACAGTACAAACACCCCACAAATGACCCCATTTTGGAAAGAAGACACCCCAAGGTATTCGCTGAGGGGCATAGTGAGTCCATGAAAAATTTAACTTTTATTCAAAAGTTAGCAGAAAGGGAGACTTTATGAGAAAAAACAATAAAAAAATCAATTTCCGCTAACTTGTGCCAAAAAAAAATCTTCTACTAACTCGCCATGCCCCTCACGGAATACCTTGGGGTGTCTTCTTTCCAAAATGGGGTCACATGTGGGGTATTTATACTGCCCTGGCATTTTAGGGGCCTTAAAGCGTGAGAAGAAAAATGAGTAAAAATGCCCTCCTAAGGCCTCTTGCACACGGGCGTCATGTTTGACGCCCGGATAAGATGCGGGTGCGTTGCGGGAATCGCCGCGATTTTTCCGCGCGTGTGCTAACGTTTGTAGTGCGTTGAGCACGCGCGTGAAAAAATCCGCATGCTTGGTACCCAGACCCGAAGTCAGACTTCATCACTGAAGTCTGGTTTCGGGATGAGTATTCTGTATGTGTAATTATTTTCCTTTATAACATAGTTATAAGGGAAAATAATCGCATTCTAATTACAGAATGCAATGTTCCCCGGGCTTGAAAGGGTTAAAAATAATAAAGCGTTAACTTACCTTCTCCCATTGTACGCGCAGAGCTCCAGAACGTCGTCTCTCTTGATAGTTTGGCTGCTTGAGGACCTGTGGTGACGTCACAGGGTCACATGGTCCAATCATAGAAGCATTTGAGTGGACCATGTGACCCATGTGATCCTGTGACATCACGGCAGGTCCTTCATCGAACATCTGTTGTTCGATGAAGGACCTGCCGTGATGTCACAGGATCACATGGGTCACATGGTCCACTCAAATGCTTCTATGATTGGACCATGTGACCCTGTGACGTCACCACAGGTCCTCAAGCAGCCAAACTATCAGAGAGACGACGTTCTGGGGCTCTGCGCACAATGGGAGAAGGTAAGTTAACTCTTTATTATTTTTAACCCTTTCAAGCCCGAGAACATTGCATTCTGTAATTAGAATGCGATTATTTTCCTTATAACTATGTTATAAAGGAAAATAATAACGATCGGGTCCCCATCCCGATCGTATCCTAGCAACCATGCGGAAAATCGCAACGCATCCGCACATGATTGCGGATGCTTGCGATTTTCCCGCATCCCCATTCACTTCTATGGGGCTTGCGTTGCGTGAAAATCGCAGAATATAGAACATGCTGCGATTTTCACGCAACGCAAAAGTGATGCGTGAAAATCACCGCTCATGTGCACAGCCCCATAGAACTGAATGGGTCAGGATTCAGTGCGGGTGCAATGCGTCCTCCTCACGCATTGCACCCGCGCGGAAAACTCGCCCGTGTGAAAGGGGCCTAAAAGGTACTCATTGGAATTTGGGCCCCTTTGCGCATCTTGGCTGCAAAAAAGTGTCACTCATGTGGTATCACCGTACTCAGGAGAAGTAGGGAAGTGTGTTTTGGGGTTTATTTTTACATATACCCATGCTGGGTGAGAGAAATATCTCTGTAAATTGACAACTTTGTATAAAATTTTTTAAAAAGTTGTCGTTTAGGCTACATGCACACGACAGTTGCCTGCCTCCGCGTCCGCTCCTCCTTGAAATTTTGCGTCCGTCAAAAAAAACGGATGACGGACCGTTTTTTTTTACGGATCCGATTTTTATGGCAGATCCATTGTAAAAATGCCTATCCTTGTCCGCAAACGTGAAAAAAATAGGACATGCACTATTTTTTTGACGGAATGAAAACACGGATCACGGATGCAGAACAAAAACGGTTGACCATCCGCATTTTTTGACGGACCCATTGAAATGAATGGGGAAGCATCCTATCCGTGAAAAAAAACGGAACGGACGCGGAAACAAACAACGGTCGTGTGCATGGGGCCTTACAGCGATATTTCTCACACAAAGTATGGGTATATATAAAAATACACCCCAAAACACATTGCCCTACTTCTCCTGAGTACGGCGATACCACATGACTGACACTTTTTTGCAGCCAAGATGTGCAAAGGGGCCCTAAAACCAATGAGTACCTTTAAGATTTCACAGGGCATTTTTACGCATTTGGATTCTCATGCTTTAGGGCCCCTAAAATGCCAGGGCAGTATAAATACCCCACAAGTGACCCCATTTTGGAAAGAAGACACCTCAAGGTATTCCGTGAGGGGCATGTCGAGTTCACAGAATATTTTTTTTTTGGCACAAGTTAGCGGAAATTGATATTTTATCATTTTTTATTTTAGTTTTTTACAAAGTCTCATATTCCACTAACCTGTGACAAAAAATAAAATTTTACATGAACTCTCCATACCCCTCACGGAATACCTTGGGGTGTCTTCTTTCTAAAATGGGGTCACATGTGGGGTATTTATACTGTTCTAGCATTTTAGGGGCCCCTAAAGCGTGAGAAGAAGTATGGAATCCAAATGCATAAAAATGCCCTGCCTAAAGGTACTCATTGGAATTAGGGCCCTTTGCGCATCTTGGCTGCAAAAAAGTGTCACTCATGTGGTATCGCCGTACTCAGGAGAAGTAGGGCAATGTGTTTTGGGGTGTATTTTTATATATACCCATACTTTGTGTGAGAAATATCTCTGTAAACGACAACTTTTAAAATAATTTTATACAAAGTTGACAATTCACAGAGATATTTCTCTCACCCAACATGGGTATATGTAAAAATACACCCCAAAACACATTGCCCTACTTCTCCTGAGTACGGCGATACCACATGAGTGACACTTTTTTGCAGCCTGGGTGCGCAAAGGGGCCCAAATTCCAATGAGTACCTTTAGGTTTTACATGGCTGCTCACAATTTAGCCCTGCTCAAAATGCCAGAACAGTAAACACACCCCACAAATGACCCAATTTCGGAAAGTAGACACCCCAAGGTATTCACTGAGGGGCATAGTGAGTCCGTCTGAGATTTTTTATTTTTTTTGCCAGAAGTTAGCAGAAATGGAAACTTTATTTTATTTTATTTTTTCCTCAGAAAGTGTCATTTTCCGCAAACTTGTGAAAAATAATGAAATTATACATGAACTCACCATGCCCCTCCACGATTACTTTAGGGTGTCTTATTTCTAAAATGGTGTCATTTGGGGGGTATTTATACTATCCTGGCATTCTAGCACCTGAAGAAACATGACAGGCGCTCAGAAAGTCAGAGCTGCTTCAAAATGCAGAAATTCACTTTTTTGCACCATAGTTTGTAAACGCTATAAAAATACACCGCAAAACACATTGCCCTACTTTTCCTGAGTACCGACAATACCACACGAGTGACACTTTTTTGCAGCCTGGGTGCGCAAAGGGGCCTAAATTCCAATGAGTACCTTTAGGTTTTACATGGCTGCTCACAATTTAGCCCTGCCCAAAATGCCAGAACAGTAAACACACCCCACAAATGACCCCATTTCGGAAAGTAGACACCCCACTGAGGGGCATAGTGAGTCCGTGGGAGATTTTAATTTTTTTTGCCAGAAGTTAGCAGAAATGGAAACTTTATTATTATTATTTTTTCCTCAGAAAGTGTCATTTTTCGCTAACTCGTGAAAAAAAATGAAATGATACATGAACTCACCATGCCCCTCTGCGAATACTTTGGGTTGTCTTCTTTCTAAAATGTTGTCATTTGGGGGGTATTTATACTATCCTGGCATTCTAGCACCTGAAGAAACATGACAGGTGCTCAGAAAGTCAGAGCTGCTTCAAAATGCGGAAATTCACTTTTTTGCACCATAGTTTGTAAACGCTATAACTTTTACCCAAACCAATAAATATACACTTATTGGATTTTTTTTTTTATCAAAGACATGTAAAACAATAAATTTAGAGAAAAATTTATATAGAAATGTAGTTTTTAAAAAAAAAAATTACAACAGAAAGTGAAAAATGTCATTTTTTTTGCAAAAATGTCATAAAATTTTTATTAATAGCAAAAAAAGTAAAAATGTCAGCAGCAATGAAATACCACCAAATGAAAGCTCTATTAGTGAGAAGAAAAGGAGGTAAAATTCATTTGGGTGGTAAATTGCATGATGGAGCAATAAACGGTGAAAGTAGTGTAGTGCAGAATTGTAAAAAGTGGCCTGGTCATTAAGGGTGTTTAAGCTAGGGGGGCTGAGGTGGTTAAATGATGCTGCTTCTACCTCCACACTCTGTCATTGTGCCACTCTATGGCCTCCTGATGCTGCCGCCACCTCCACACACTGTCATTCTGCCAGTTGAGCGGGAGGTGCCATATTCGATTTCGCAATATTTCGCGAATATTCGATTTCAACGAATATATGACAGTATTCTAAATATTGCGAATGTTACGCGAATTTATATTCGATTTGCGAATTGAACTTTGAACAGTGTATACATGCAAATTTTCTATTGGGTTAGCTTAGTAGAAACAACGAAGATATTGAATATAGCACTATATTCTCAATGTTCGTTATATTCTAGCAAGCCAACCATTAGAAACTCAGTTCTAAGTTGAATTCGTAATGCGAGTATATGTTCGCATTGCGAATTCAACTTTGAGCTGAGTTCCTAATGGTTGGCTTGCTAGAATATAACAAAGATTGAGAATATAGTGCTATATTGGATATTCGTTATGTTCGTTATATTTTAGCAATACAACCATTAGGAACTCAGCTCTAAGTTGAATTCGCAATGCGAACATATACTTGCATTTCCAATTCAACTTAGAGCTGAGTTCCTAATGGTTGTATTGCTAGAATATAACGAAGATAACGAATATCGAATATAGGACTATATTCTCAATCTTCTTTATTTTCTAGCAAGCCAAACATTAGAAGCTCAGCTCTAAATTGAATTTGCAATGCGAACATATACTCCTAAGCCAGATAAGAATTAAGAGAAGTATTTGGACCAACTGCCGCCACCTTGCACACTGCTGGTACAGAGTGAAGTGAATTCCAACCAAGTAGAGAAACATTTTTGTATTACCAAGTTCATTCTTCTCGACTTCTTTGTCTACTTCAACTCACACACCCAGGGTGTGTTGGCCAGAGGTAGGACCGCCATGACATAAGTACACTACACTAGGCCATATTATACCTCTCGCAGACCTCAATACAAATTTACTGGTGCTCCCCGGGGCTTACGTTCCACTTCCTACAATACAGTGCCCCTTTATTTATTATTTTCCCTTTGTACTGTCCCTTGTATTATTTCAATGTCCAGAGCAGTGCCACTGTATTTATAATGCCCCCATCTGTACGGCCACCAGTAGTGTCCCTGTATTATTATAATTAGAGATGAGTGAAGTTTTTAAAAATTTGATTTGCCTGACTTTGCTGAAGTCAAGAAATTTGATCTGTTCCAATTTAATTTGTCCTGAATTGCTATAATTGTTAATGGCCGTGCAGCACCTTTACTGCACCTTTAAACAGAGCTATTGCTGCTATTGGGTTTGGCTGTTTAGGTGGAGGCACAATATGCAAATTATTGCGGTTCTGGCCTGCAATCTCCTGCAGGTTATTTGACAGTAAACACAGAATAGTAATCAGCTCTGGCATACCCACTTCTCCAACCCCAGTGCTCTCCTCCCTACAGGTGGGAGCCCTTCTTCTGCCATCTGCTTTTCCGCCTTTTCCACATCATCTAATATCGATGAGAATATGTCATCAGAAACATCCTCCTCTCTCTGCATCTTGCTGACTTTTCTAAGACATGGAAACTTTGAAGGATGATTTGGAAGAAGTAAACCTAGCTAAAGATGAGGATGGTCATCATTAAGACCTGCCCCCCCCTAAGAAGTGTAGACTTTAGTGTGGTACTGGTCGGCATGATGGCACTGAAATAATAAAGGCTTCCATCTTATTAGTATTGTATATCTTAGTTTATGACTGATGTAGGAATAAGTAAATGTGGGAATAAATAAAACTGATGCAGAATAGGTCTTCCTTCACTCTCCCTCTCCAATATTCTTCTATTAATCATTTTCAGCAACACTTTCGCTAGTGCATGGGCGCTTGCCATGTCTCTCCTTATGTTCAGTTCACAAGACAATGGCGGAGACCACGTGGAATAAGGGTTTTATAGGGCTGTAATATCACAGGGGATGGCTATCTGCAGATTGGCTGGCTGCATGACATTATGGGTCATCTTGCGTTCCCGAGCTTGTCTTCTCAATACCTAGTTTCGCTTTGTAATGCGGGCAGCAGCCATTTAAGGAAAACCTGAGAAAATTTGGATTTGTTTTAAATCAAGGTTTGCCTAGACTTACTTTGCTTAACACTAATTATGATGTCCCTAAGCAGTTCCCTCTGTAATCATAATGCCCCCCTATCTATACTTCCCCAGTAGTACCTCCTGTGTTATTACAATGTCCCTCCAACATACACTCCCATGTAAAAACAACAGTCCCCTGCCTTCAGCTCCCTACCTTCAGCCCTCGACCACATACAGTCCCCATGTAAAAAAAAAAAGATTACTCCCCTCCAGCCACCTTAAAAAGGAGTCCCAAGTAAGTCCCAAGTGCCTCTACATAAATTTGGCAGGATCCACTGCCAGCGCAGTGGCTTATTAACACCAGCGTCTAAGTGAGGTCATAAGGTATGACCCCCTTATATTTTTTGTTGTTGTTTGGAAACACAGCATATTTGTGTAGTAATGTAAGATAACATCTGTGAGTGATGACATGACATATTAGGCAAAAATCTGTTTTGTTTTGTCTCAGGACAGTTCAAATGTTATTTTTATTTTATTTTTTTGTTTGAGTTTGGAAAAACAGCATATGAGTCTTACAATACGCAGGATACGCAGAGAATAATATCTCTGAGGGATAACACGATATACTAGGCCAAAATCTGTGTTAGTGTTCATCTCTACTCAGTTCACATTTCATTTTTTTTTGTTAAAGTTTTTAAAAACAGCATAATATGTGTCTTACAATATGCAGAGTAGCAGAGAATAACATCTAGGAGTGATAACATGATCCAATTTAATTTTTTGTGGTTGAAGTTTTGAAAACCAGCATATGCGTGTCTCACAGTATGCAGAGTGGTGACGCATATCAGTGAGTCATAACATGACATACTAGGCAAAATCTGTCCTGTTTCCTCTTCACACTGCTCAAATTATTATTTTTTTGTGAAAGTTTGTAAAAACTGCATATACGTGTTTTAAAATATGCAGGGTAGCAGAAAATAACATCTGGAAGTGATAAAGTGAAAAACTAGGCACAAATCTGTGTTGTTTCATCTCTACACAGTTCAAATTTATTTATTTTTTGGTTGAAGTTTGGAAAAACAGCATATTTGTGTCTTACAACACGAAGGGTAGCAGAGGGTTAACATCAATGAGTAGTTACGTGACATACTAGTCCGAAATCTGTGGGTGTGCACTCATCCCCATAGTTCAAGTTCATTTAATTAAAAAAATTTTGTTTGTAAAAACAGCACATACGTGTCTTACATTACGCAGGGTAACAGAAGATAACATCAGTGAGTGGTAATGTGACATACGTACTAGGCAAAAATCCATATTGGTAGAAATGTAGGCTAGTAACAGTTTACTTCCAGTGGTGCGGTGTAGAACACAGGGCTGGGTCCCAGGATAAACACGTTGTCTGAATTGTAGGATAAGCATAAAATGTCTTTATTTCAGGAAATAAACAAATTAAAAACTTAATGCCGACCAGTTTCGGGCAGAGACTGGGATAAAATATAAAAGATAAATTAGTTTAAATGTAGAAAAGCAAGACATGCATGGAGAACAACACTCTGGAAAATCTGTCATGGAACAGTGGTCTGTGTCTATAAAGAATATGCAAGAAAGCACAGAAATATATGAAAAACACAAATGGTTTTCAGTAACGTAATGTGAACAGACACCAATAAAAAATAATCATAGAGAATAATTTCAGTTTCAAAAAGGCTTCACATCTGAGGAGAACCCTCCTCCAATCCCCTCTTCCTTTGGGTCGGTGCAATTTTTCAATTGCTTTCACCTGAAGTGAGCTTTTATCTCCTTGGTGCATATTCAAAAATTGTATTGCAACATCAGACAGGCTTTTGTGTTCAGGATTGGCTATACTGTTCAAATGTTCACCGATTCTAGTTAACCTATATACTGAAGATTTGTTGCCCTGAATAATATACAACGTAACTGCTGTTACAACTTACAAATAAGGCCAATGTATGTTTATAACAGTTGTAGGCAGATCTCACCTGTTTAGTGGGTACAACATATTTGTACAAGAGGCATCTATTCAAGCCGCATTTGAAAAAAACCTTACAGGAAAGCCAGTAAGTGGATTTGATGGTCTAAGAAGAATATATAAAGGGTGCCACCAGGTTGCTTAGGGTTACACCCCATCTTGCCACAAACCTACACCTATTAGGTAATATATCTTTCACTTGGGAGTTATCATCTAATATAGGTCAGTATTTGATGACCAGGGAAATAAACTGATTATACTCAAGGGAAAAATCAGTGGAGAATGTAATACAATCAAAATTTGTGCTTGTCATACAGGCAGGCATTCTGAGCCTTAATTTTTGGACGTTTGTCCCCCGCAAGTCCTTCACAAATAAGGAAGACACCTGGCCCATCCATTTTTCTAGGCCCTGTAAGGCATTAGTCCATTTGATATAAATATAAATGGCTAAAAGATAAAGGGGATTTTCTGTCCCTCTGGATGGTTAGATCCAAAGGGGTACCCCTCAATTCCTCGGAGAATCCTTCTACAATTCAATCAATATATTGTTGGACTTGGAGGAAAGTGAATTCCCGTGTTTGTAGTAATGGAAACTTAAAGAGTACCTGTCACCATAAAATGCTATGCAATCTGAAAGCAACATGTTATAGAGCAGGCGAGGCTGAGCAGATTGATCTATAGTTTTGTGGGAAAAGATTCAGTAAAACCTGTAATTTATACATTTATATCTTTGCTTTTTCTGCTTCAAATGAAGAGATATCAGTACAAAGAGGAGGAGTTATCAGTGACTAACAGCTCTCACTGTATGTACACTTATATATATAATGCTATCAATCATTGATAACATCCTCCTCCTGTACCGATGCTGTTCATAGGAGATAGGAAAAAGCATAGACATAAATGTATAAATGACAAGTTTTACTGAATCTTTTAACACAAATCTATACATCAATCTGCTCAGCTTCTCTTGCTCTATAACATGGTGCTTTGTGGTGACAGATCCTCTTTAATGGAGGCCTCCTAAAAATAAGAGATTTAGATTTGTCATTGAAAAGATCCTATATTATATTTAGAGATGAGTGAATCGAAGCTGACAAAGTGGAATTTGTTTAGAATTTCAGGAAAAAAATTCGATACGCAATGAATGCGAATTTCCTCGCACTTTGTGGTAATGAATCGTAATTTTTCCTAACATGGCAACTACAATGGCAGCTACACGTGTGAGGACATGGGGCAAAGAACTCTGGGAAGACGGGATGACCCAT
Source organism: Bufotes viridis (assembly GCA_033119425.1). Classification (NCBI taxonomy): domain Eukaryota; kingdom Metazoa; phylum Chordata; class Amphibia; order Anura; family Bufonidae; genus Bufotes; species Bufotes viridis. The sequence goes on from CM065592.1 coordinate 204,757,526, forward strand.
AATGCCATACATGCTGCCAATCAGCAGCCAGCCAGCCTGGTGATGTCACAGCCTTATAAATATGGCGGCTATCTTAGATTCTGCCATTCACAATCGTACTTTATTCAGGGACAGACGTGTATGCAGACACTAGGGAGAGTGAAAGATAAACTAATTGTAAAAAGAAAAGGAAAGAAGCGATTTACTAGTGCAGGGAAAGGATAGTGAGAGGAATCATTTCACAGGCAGGAAGAGACGTGTGCAGATGCTAAGGAGAGTCATCGGAAAATCCTCATTGTGATAAACAGCAATTTACAAGTGAAGGGAAAGGATAGTGAAAGGAATCATTTCACAGGCAAGGAGAGGCATAGGAAAATTCTGATTGTGAAAAAAAGCGATTTACAAGTGCAGGGAAACATTACATGGGGATCCAGATAGTCTCATAATCGTTAATTTCTAATGATAATTTGTTTTCCCTTAGTCCTAACAGCAGCACAGATGGGGTTACCCACCCCCCGTGGACTGGCAGGACCGGCGGAATGTTTAATGAGCCCAAGACTAATAACTCAATTTAACAATTAAGTATCTCCTTAAAAGGAGGAAGTCAAGCCCCAGCCCACTGTGTTTATAGTAAGAAAAAAACTAGACTTACTAGGGTGGGAAATTTGTGTGCTGCTGTTAGGACTAAGGGAAAACAAATTATCGTTAGAAATTAACGATTCCCTTACGTCCTACCAGCAGCACAGATGGGGAGATAGCAAGAAGAAACCCCTAGGGAGGGCCTTCCTGCCTGGCAGAACTAAGAAAAGTCTGCCCAAAGGCCAAAAACTCAGCTAGACTGGCATCTAGTCTATAATGGGGGATGAATGTCGATTCAGAGCTCCAGGAGGCAGCTTTGCAAATCATGTTGAGAGGCAGAAGACTCCTCTCGGCAAAAGAAGTAGCCACAACTCTAGTAGAGTGGGCCTTCACGAATCCCGGAGGGTCCAGAGATTGTGGAAACAAAGGATTCCTTAGTAGCCTCCTTCAATCCACCGACTGATGGAAGGTTTGGATGCCTTATAGCCTTTAAACTTACCGGCAACAGGATTAGCAGATTCTCATCTTTCCTGAACTCCTTGATCTATCTACATAGATCCGGAGACATCTCGAGACGTCCAGAGGATGTCTAGCAGGTTCCTAGGAGGAGGTGGTAGATGTCGACAGAACCGGGAGGAATATCACCTGGTTGATGTTCTGGAAGGAAGGAACTTTAGGCCTACAATACGGGAGGAATCTAAGAAGGTCCCGGTCATGTAAGAAAATGGTATAGGGCTCATGTGCTGAGAGAGCTTGAAGCTCAGAGACCCTCTTGGCCAAAGCTACTACTACTGAACTACTGAAAAACCCATTGAAAAAAAGGGGTCTCAGTACTGTAGGCTTTAATCTTTCAGCTCCTTTAAGGAACCGTTTGATCAGCGGGTCCTGAGAAAAAAAGCCTGTTAAGGCAAGCTGAGATGGCTGAAACTTGAACCTTCAGAGTAGAAGGGCAAGGCCTCTATCAAGGCCGTCTTGCAGGAACTGAAGGATAGCGGAGAGGGGCGGATCTGCAGACGCCACCTCAGTTGAGGTACAACAGGATGAGAATATCCTCATAATGCAAGAGTAGGCTCTCTTGGTAGAGTCCGCTCTAGAATGAGACAGCGTTCTCAGGACCGACTCTGAAAGCCCTTCTATTCTGGGAAGGGACTGATCAACCTCCAGGCTGTCAGGTTGAATCTGTGCAGATCTGAGCAGAGGTGAGTGTCCCACGACACCAGGGTCTGCTGTGGGGGGAGCCTCCAATATTGTCCTCGACTCAACTGGGTGAGCTAGGTAAACCAGGATCTCTTCGGCCAAAACAGTATGATGGCTATCACCGAGGCCTGATCCTGATGGATTTTCATCAATACCCTCAGTATCATGGAAAAGGGAGGGAAGATTTAAGCCAGCCTGAACCTCCAGGATATTGACAGAGCGTCTAACGCCAGGGGGTTGTCCTCCCTGTAAAGGGAGCAGAACCTCTCCACCTTGGCATTGAACCTTGTTGCCATGAGATCCACCTCTGGAATACCCACTTGAGGACTATCTGCTTGATTCTCCGGATGTAAAGACCACTCCACCGACGGAAGACCGCGGCTCAGCCGCTATCATATTGAGGGAGCCTTGGATGTGGATCGCAGATAAGTGGGAAGGTACAACTCTGCCTAATCCAGAATCACCCCGATCTCTGACAGGAGGGGAAGTGATCTCGTGCCTCCCTGCTGGTTGATGTAAAGTAGTCACATTGTCTGACTGGACTTTCACCGCTTTGCCCCGGATTTGAGGGGCTAAGTGAAGGAGGGCTAGCCGGATAGCTTGAATCTCGCGGAGATTGGATGAAAGAAGCCACTCCTGAGGAAACCAGGTCCCGTGAACTGGAGAGTCGTCTAGGTGAGCGTCCCAGCCAACTTAGGACGCATCCGTAGTCAATATGACCCAGATTGGCTGGGTCATAGACTTCCCATTTAAAAGATGGCACCACCATCTGAGGGAATACTGAGTTTGCCAGGTCAGGGAGCACAGGGAGTTTAGCCCAGCAGGGCTGCCATTCCATTAGGAGAGGACCTCCGACTGTAGACGGGGGAGGTGCCATAGAGCCCAAGGGACTGCTTCCGCAGACGCTGACATGAGCCCCAACATCTTCATGAGAGTCCGGATTGGAACTCGCCGGGGAAAGGAACTTGCCGTGTTCTGGACCCGGAACCTTCTTTCTGGAGTCAACTGGAGCGACATCCCAGTGGAGTCGATTATGAAGCCTAGATATCTTACTGAAGTCGACGGGCTCACGTTCGACTTCTACCAGCTGATGATCCAACCTAGGTGGAACAGAAAGAAGATTGTTACCTGAAGAAGTTGGGTTAGGACCGCTAGAGCAGAGGCTTTCAAAGCCAGTCGTCCAGATAAGGAATGATGGTCAGTCCTTGAAGCCTCAAATCCACCACCACAGAACCACCACCTTGGTAAAAGTGTGAGGGGCAGAAGAAATGCCAAAGGGAAGGGCAACAAACAGAAGATGCCTGACGACACCGGACACCTGGACCGTGACCCTGATATACTTCCTGGAACCAGGATGGATCGGAATGTGCAGATATGCATTCTTGAGGTCCAGGGTTGCCATCATGTCTCCAGGATTGACGACGTGAACTACTGACCTGATGGTTTCTACACGAAACTTCACCTTCCTTATAAATCGATTGAAATATCTCAGATCGATAATCATCCGGAGATCTCCTGAAGCCTTGGGAACCAGAAAAACTGGTGAATAGATCCCTAGGCCCCGTTCTCCTGCCGGAACCTCCTCCAGAGCCCCTTTGCAAATGTAGTCCTGAATGTAGGCCTCTAGGATCGCCTCCTTGGCAGCTTGTAGAAGGTTGATCTTGACAAACCTGTCCAGAGGAATAGAGGTGAGGTTGACTAAATAACCGTTGGAAATGATATTCAGGACCCAGGGATCCGAGATTTCTTGGATCCATTCTTCTGTGAAGTGGGAGAGACGACTCCCAACGGGTACATGAAGCTTAGGAATGGGGAAGCTTATTGGCAGGACGGCAGGAGTAACGGGAATTAACCAAGAGCCTCGAAGAGGCCCGTAGTCAGGAGGTGGATTTTCCATCTTTGGCTCCTCCATGAGAGCACCTCAAACCCTTTTGCTGTGCTCTCCAGTCAGTACAAGAGCTTTTTTGCTGGCCAGACCTGCCACCGCGGTCTTGTCTGCCCTGCCCTGTCCTCGAAAGGACTGCTGGGGAAGGCTCTTCACCTTCTAGTCTGAAAGGCCCTCCATGATCTTTTCTAGCTCCGAACCAAACAAACGGTTGGGCTTGAATGGAAGGCCATATAAGCTGTATTTTGAGGAATTGTCAGCGACCCAAGGCTTAAGCCAAAATTGAATATGGGCCGCCGATCCCAGGGCCATGCCATATGTAGGCCAAAGGCGCACTTGGTCTCCCATGAGCCACAGACCTGCTGCTTAGCTTCAAGAGCAAGGATCTGTGTTTGGCCTCGTTCCCAGGACTTGCTTTGCTAGCGGGGAAGCTCCCTCGCTAGCTTCAACTGGAGCTGTGCGGTATCGCACAAGAAGTCTGTAGCCAGGTTGATGGTCTTGAAAGCAGCCAGTATGTCGTCCTGGAAAAAACCTCTGGTTCACATCAACTTGAATTTGATCCAGGCGAGATCGGAGGAACGTAGAGACTTCAAAAGCCGCTATGGCTATGGAAGCGGAAGCCGCAGCTGCCGTAACCCACCAAGGGTTAAGCCATCGGGAACATGGATTTAAACTTCTTTGTTAAAACCGGACCTTTTCCAGGTTTTTTCCACTCTATATCATGACAGAGAGGAGGGTCTCATCCGCTTTGAAGACACGAGGTGCCCGAGTAGCGGGAACGGGAGGCTCCCCACAGTCAACATCATGGTCCCCCGACCTGATGGACTTGAGCAACTTCTGTGTCTTTCCAGGGGAGAAAACACTGTCAGCTCCTCCTCATCCGAGGAGGAAGAAACTAACACTCTTTAATTGTTTTCTGGTTAAAACGTATAGTGGCTTTTTTCAGTCCAACAAGAAATATATATTCTCGGGTCCCTTCTGCAGTTATTTCTGGTGAAAGGGTGTACAGTAGGTGTGTATTACAGTAAAAAAATAAAAATATATGCGCATTTCACTGTTGCAGTTATTTATGTTGAAAGTGTATAGGCTCTTATTTTAGTACAACAAGAAAACTATATTCTCAGTGCATTTCCGCAGTTAATTGTGGTGAAAGCGTTTAGTGGCCTATTTCAGTACAGAAATAAAAATATATTTTAGGGGTGTTTTAATTTCCATTTAATTTGTTTAGTTCAGCTACAAGTATGTCAAGCAGAGAAGTGCCTGCACAGAGGACGGCAGAGGCCTGAATGTTTCTGGCACAAGCAGAGGTTGCGGCAAAGTAAGGGTCGTGGCAGCAGTAGTCGCAGTGAGAGGCCTGAGCTCTCGGTGTCATCTTCCTGTCGTGTCTTGACCAGCAACCCAGCAGTTCTTGATTGGTTAACTCGGTCATCCACGTCATCCCAAGTGACATCAGACAACCCCAGCCAACAGTCGGTGGGTTCGTCAGACACAACCCTTAGTTGGGATGGCCCAGGAGCAGGCCCTGTTCCTTCACCTGTCCTCAACCTGCCTCTGTCCTTTTCTGTTCCCTCTCCGCGAGAAGTACTACATGCAGAGGGCAGTTTCACTTTTCAGTGAGGCAGAGCTACTAAAGGACAGTCAGCAGCTACTGCCCAGCCAAGATGTGGAGGAGACATCTGCCACTTCCTCAGCTAGGCGGGCAAGTAGTGATTAAGAGAGTGGCATGGGAGATTGTGTTGCGATTGGTGAGGCTCCTGACCCAGAGGCCGTTGAGGAGGACATCAGTGATGTGCAGACACCACTCGATGATGATGAAGCCGATTGCACTTGGGATCCATGTGAAGAAGGGGCCTCATCGTCATCAGGAGAAGAGTGTGGCAGCTTGCCTATCAGGCAGAGGCAGAAAGTCGCTACCGTGGCCAGGAGTCAGCAGGGTGGAAGCAGTGTGAGGTCGGGAGTCAAGTGGGCACGGGGTAGACCACTCGCTTTACAGCAGCCTACCTGCCCGGAAAGGAGTGGTGCACTGGTTCATGGAAGCAGTTATGTTAGCAGTCAGCCAGTGAGTAGTGTTGTGGGGAAAATAAGGTACCTGGCGGTGTGGCCGTTTTTTGTGAAGCCGCCAGAGGAAGTCAACATGGCCATATGTAGAATATGTGGGCAGAACCTGAAACGTGGCCAGGGTGCCAATGTGGGCACCATGGCCCTGCGTCAACATATGCAGCATCCCCATCAAGTGGCCTGGGATAACCGTGGCTCCGATGTGGTGGTCCAGCCTGCTGCAGCTAACGCTTCATCACCCAGTGGCACGCACCCAGTTTCAGGCAATCAAGGCTCCAACACCTCAGCCGAAGGGAGCTGTATGTCCATCCCATCTTCTGCTGGTTCAGATGCTCCTGCTCCTACCCTTCATCAGTCATTCCGTCAGCAATTGATAAACGAAGGCGAACGGAGTCACACAGGGGAGGAACTGCTCCGTGCGATGCATTAAGAAATCGAATCCTTGCTTTCTCTGTGACAACTGAAAATCGGAACCATGGTGACCGACAACGGGAAGAACATGGTGTCTGTGCTGCGTCAAGGAAGGCTGAGCCATGCGCCCTGTATGGTACAGGTGTTCAATCTGGTTATAAAGCGGTTCTTCCACCCATCTGCAACACATCCTAAAAATGGCCATGAAACTTTCCATGCACTTCAGCCACTCGTACACCGAAAAGCACACCCTCCTTGAGCTGCATCGGCAGAACGGCATCCCCCAACATAGGCTGATATTCAACGTTTCCACCCATTGAAATTCCACCCTCCATATGTTGGACCGACTATACGAACAGAGAAAGGCCATCAATGATTTCTTGATGATGCAAGCGGATAGGAGTACTCCCCTGTGTAACTTCGATGTCAGCCAGTGGCAGCTCATGCATAACACCTGCCGTTTGCTCAGGCCCTTTGAGGATGCCACATTTTTTTTCAGTCGCCAGGACTACGGTATGAATGACATCATTCCACTGCTTCATGTCCTGGAACAGATGGTGGTAACAATGGCTGGTCAGGGGACAATAGACGAGACGCCTCGATCTCATGGCCACAAGAACCCTGTGGGGGCTGAACTGGAAGAGGAGGAGGTGGAGGAGGACATTAAAGCACAGGCAATGTGTAGCCAAATGGGTGATTTTTCTACTCAGCTTACAGGACAGGAGGAGCAGGAGCAGCCAGAGGTGCTACAGGGTGATGAGGAAGACGAGACAGAGGACCCCAACACACCGTGGCAGTATGCAGTGGAGATGGAAGCAGGGAATCCTTCCGAGTCATTTGCACAAATGACTCCATGCATGCTCACTTGCTTACGTAATGATAGCCGAATTGTCTCCATTCGGCAGAGGGATGACTTCTGGCTCTCCACCTTGTTGGACCATCACTACCGGTCCAGAATGGGGGTCTGTTTTTACACCCATTGATAGGTAGGACAAACTGAACTACTACAGAGACATCCCCTTTAGTCAGTTGGCTGCTGCCTATCTGCGCCATCATTCATCCTCTCGCAGGTCTGACTGGGGTGGCCCTCGCCACTCATGTTTCACTGCCATGGTTGCTGGGGAAGGGTGGGGTGGCAGGAGCAGTACCAGCTTCATCAGCAGCAGCCTGAGTCTACAGTTGCTGATGAGCAGCTTTCCTTACCCGCATAGTGAAGAAACTACTCACCAGAAGCAGCAGCAGGTAGACCTGGAGCAGGACCTGAACCAGCAAGTGGTGGAATACTTGGACTGCAGCCTGCCACCCCACATTGAAGATCCGCTGAACTACTTATAGCCTGGATTCGTGGCCGCAACTAGCAGAGTTTGTGTATCAGCCAGGATTTCCAACCACAAATTCCTGATGCGTCAGACTAGATTATCCATGGTGCCACACCAACACTTTAATACAAGAGACCGGTTTCTTCAGACTGCCTGCCTCAGATACTACTTTGTGGCTGCAACCCGTCTGATGCCACACATCTGATGCCAAGTGCTCCTTATTGCACCCACCTTCGTCAGCGGGTACTGATACTGCCACCCACCGCCCCACTTTGTTACCGGATCACTTTGTGGTCTCCTGATGCAGCTGCTGCTGCCAGCTCCAAACTATGTCACCTTGCCACTCTATGGTATCCTCATGATGCTGCTGCTACTGCCATCTTCACATTATGTCACCTAGCCGCTCTGCGGTCTCCTCATGCTGCTTCCACCTATAGACTTGGTCATTGTGCCACTCTCTAGCCTACTCATGCTGCTGCCACCTCCAGACTCTGTCATTGTGCCACTCTCTGGCCTACTCATGCTGCTGCCACCTCCAGTCTCTGTCATTGTGCCACTCTCTGGCCTACTTATGCAACTGCCAACTCCAGACTCTTTCATTGTGCCACTCTGTGGCCTACTCATGCTACTGCCACCTCCACACTCGGTCATTTTGCCACTCTGTGGCCTACTAATGCTGCTTCCACCTCCACACTCTGTCATTGGGCCACTCTCTGGCCTACTAATGCTGCTGCCACCTCCATACTCTGTTGTTGTGCCACTCTGTGGCCTACTCATGCTGCTGCCACCTACACACTCTGTCATTGTGCAACTCTCTGGCCTACTCCTGCTGCTGCCATTTCCACACTCTGTCATTCTTCCACTCTGTGGTCTACTCATGCTGCTGCCACCTCCACACTCTGTCATTGTGCCACTTTGTGACCTCCTCCTGATGCTGCTGCTGCCGACTCCTCCACACTCTGTCATTGAGCCACTCTGTGGCCTACTCATGCTGCTGCCACCTCCAGACTCTGTCATTGTGCCGCTCTGTGGTATCCTCATGCTACTGCCACCTTAAGACTCTGTCATTGGGCCACTCTGTGGTCCTCTCATACTGCTTTTACCTTACCACTCTGTGGACTTCTTATGCTGTTCTCACCCTTCCCACTTCATGACTGGCGCACTATTGTGGCTTTTTTGGCCTGGCTGACATCATCATTTATTTGACACTTCTTCAGATCTGTCAGAAGGAAGGAAAAACGAGACGCACAACGGATACTGTCTGTGTAGCAGCTTTACGACCTGTATGGTCCCATCAGAAATGACTTATGATTTGATAGCCAAAAGCAGGAGTAGGTACAAAACACAGAAGACATTCAAATATTCCATTTACATGTCATCTCTGTTTTAGATGCACTTCGTTTTTTTTTTGCCTGGGTTTCTGTCACTATCAAACGTTCAGTCAAATAAAAGAGACTGCGCTGCCAAAATAATATTTCTTTTTCTTTCTTTCACAAACTTCTCTCCTCGGACTCAAAGGAAAAACTGGATTTTCACCAGATTCATAAGGTGTAGCAAAATCCTCCTCAGGATCTACAAGTGCCTACAGAGTGCAAGTAGAAACACTATATAGTGAAGTACTGCCACCGTGTTTTACAACCACAGGGAGATAATATACTCACAAGATTCCATTCACAGTGTGCGTATTCAATACCACTTGTGTCCCCGCAACTTCATAGACCTCAAAAAAGACCTTCTCCGGTATCCTTTGATTTTTTCATAGATCTCTCTTTGCTCATAAGCCAGAGAAATGTGGAAGATAGTGAAGCATCCCAGGTGTGCGATTATCAGAATTCATTTATTATACTCACAATTATTTTCTTTTTAATTACTATTTTTATTTGCAGCAGTCTGGCGTGGTGATGGGGGCGAAATTCCCGCCCAGCCTCGCTAATCTGTTTATGACCATGTGGGAAAGAGAGAAAATTAACCCTATCCTGGAAAAAAAACACTGAAAGAGGGACTCTGACCTTATGGCGTCGTTACATCGACTACTGCCTGCTCATATGAAAAGGCAGCAAAGAGGTTTTAGAATTTTTCCTTAAAAAAATCAACGATAATAATTACAATCTGAAATTCACGAGTTGTGTGAATGCCACCTCGGTGGACTTTCTAGATTTCACAATTTATGTGGAAGCGGGTCAGATGAAAACAAAAACTTTTTTTAAACCCACTGATGTGAATACGTACATAGGGCTGGATAGTTGCCATCATGAGGTATGGTTAAAAAATGTCCCGAAAAGCCAGTTCCAGCGAGTATATCAAAATTGTATAGAAGTGGAGAAATATAAGGAACAGAGTGAAGTTATTAAAGAGAGGTTTTTAGAAAAAGGATATGATGAAATTTTTTGGGAGAAATGTAAAATGGAGATAAGAAGAAGAACAAGGAAAAAGAAAAAGATGGACCAAAGAAAGATTTTAAATATACTTTTTTTTACACAATATAACATATGATACAGAAAAATTAGAAAATTCTTAAACATGATCCAATTATAGGAAAAGAGATACCGAATAAACCTTCCATTGTTTTTAAAAAGGCACCAAGTTTTTCCAACAGCCTTGTGCATAGTGGAAACTTTGCAACAAAGAAACAACAAAAAATTTGGCTGAGAAAGGGTAAATTCACATGGTGCGGTTTTTGCGCACCTTGCAGGAACCGCAACCAAAAAGACCGGCAGAAAATGATGGAGACTATACAAATAAAAGGTAAAAAGGAAACCTTAAAAATAAGAGGGCAACTTTCATGTAATAGTGTGGGGGTGATCTATATGCTGGAGTGCCCATGTGGCCTCCAGTATTTAGGGAGGACCACCCGTAGTTCAAAGACCAGAGTACAAGGGCATATTTACAACAATAAAAGAGGTTTAGAAACACGTAGCGTTTCTTTGCACTACAAATTGTGTCACCAAAAAGAACTAAAAGGGTTAAAATTCATGGGAATTGAATTGGTGGATAAGTTGGCACGAGGTGGAGATTATATAACTAAAATCAACAAAAGAGAAGTGAATTGGATGTATTGTCTGAACACTATCCAACCGAGAGGCCTTATTGTTGAATGCGATATTAATTCTTGTATAGTCTGAGGTGAAAAATGACGGTTTGTCTCAGGTCTGAACATCTACTGAGATGTCAGTGCAGTTTTTATATAACTCTGCAACCCTATGAATCGAAAGAACAGAATAAATGTAAAAGGAAGGGTATTATATACCTTTGCGCAGGGCTGTTTGGGAAACAACTGTTATATATACTTTTAGTAAGTTTTATGGAGTATGCTTACATTTTATTTATCTATTTGTTTTATATTGGGAGTGAAGATTTGTATGGGGGTGGGGTTAGTTTGCTGATAAAGAACAACAGTTTTCGGCTTTGCAATCAGAGCTCCTGAAGAAACGTTGTGGCGAAACCCGGGTCGGGGGTCTGTGCAGGCTGAATTGAATGCTTGTTATATTTTTAATCTTGTGAGTATAATAAATTAATTTTGATAATCGCACACCTGAGGTGCTTCACTATCTTCCGCGTTTCTCTGGCTTATGAGCAAACAGGGATCTATGAGAAAATCAAAGGACACCGGCGAAGGTGCTTTTTGAGGTCTATTCCTCCTTAAAAATTTGGCGAATCGGCGAATCAAATTTTAGAAAATTCGCTCATCTCTAATTATATTACATCCTATTCTGTTTAGTTCAGTATAACATCTTGATGATCTCCCTTTTAAGAAATGTTATTCCCCACAAATGGAAGAAAGATTAAGGTATGAAAAGGTAAACCCATTAGTTTTCTGGCAAACCTCCAATCCCTAACTGTGGCCCACAGAGGAAACATTTAGCTCTTATTGGTTATAGGAAATCTTAGACCCTGTCTAGAAGATATAACACAGAATACTGAATACCTTCTTTATTTACCCTTTTAGTTACTACTAAATCTGAATACAGATTTTTCTGGACACAGCTTTACAGATGCAAATTGTCCCTTGGTAGGAAAGTTTGGGTTGTGACGGGGAGGAAAGGGGTATGTTTGCTGTTTACTATGTACTTTTTCACCAGTATATACCTTTATCTTGCATACGGGTATACTGTACAGTGTATTTTTGTACTATTTTCTGATGACATGCAGAAGTTCACTGTATATTTTTAAGTTAGGAATATTTAGGCCACCTAGGAATTTCATTTTTTGTAGTTTGAATATACTGATTCTATTGGACCACGCTGGACCCCATATAAATGTATAAAATGTGTTTTCTCACCTTTTATCCTAAGCAAGATCAGCATTGCTTGCAGTAAGAATAAAAATCTGGGAAAAGAGATTGTCTTTATAAGATGGCAATGATCTTTATAAGATGGCATATAATAGTCTTAATTGCTTCCATGAGTGTAATTCTTGGATTACTGTCTAAATCAATGGTTGCATATTAATTGAATATAGTTTGGATGGGTTGGAGTGGTATACCTAAATATGTAATTTTTTCTTTTTGCCATTCAAAGGGAAAATCACATCTGCAGTGATTCTGAAGTGTCTTAAAAATGGCTAACGCTCTTGATTTGGAAAAGCTTATCAGAGACCCAGACACCTTAATGAAGTTAAATAAGCTCAGGATATATGGAATTACAATTCTAAGATTGGCCATCTATAACAAAAGACCATCTCCAAAAGCCAGGACTTTAATGACATTCTTCCCTATATAAAATCCCTGAAACGTGCTGTAAGCCTCTAAGTGCTGCAAGAAGGGATCTAAAGCTATATTAAATAACAATGGTGAGAGTGGACATCTCTGGTGTCACCATAAATCAAAAAGGGAGAAAATTTGTGGCCATTTACCCATATAGTACTTTTGGGATTGTTATATATTGATTCATCTAAATTGATAAATGTAGGTGCAAATCCTCTGAATCAATGTAATGATTAAAAATGACTATCCTACCCTATCAAAGGCTTTGCCACTGTCAAGATCGGCAAAAATTTTATTATGGGCTTTGTTTTGATAAGATCACAGAAATATAGTGGCCAATATGGGGGAACTGCTCAGACCCCAAACACTGTAGCGTGTTTCTCATTGGGGGAGCAGTCCCACCACATGTGGACCACAGCAAACGACCATCCCCAGCAAAAAATGCGTACAATGGAGGATGCCGGCGCGGACCACATGCACCTTAAAGGCATCCTACACAAAACGGAGCATTGTGCAGATGAAAATATATAATATATAAATATATAAATCACAGAAAAAAAAATTGTTTTGATAATTACAATTATTACACTAAGGGCCATTCGTATATTTTGAGAAATGGACCTTCTGTGTACAAAACCTATTTTAGAAGGGGTTAGGATGTCAGATAGGATAGATTGTAGACAGGTAGTCATTCTTTTGGTTAGTAATTTGAAATCTATATTTGATAAAATAATTGTCCTGTATAAACTTGACACAGGGTATTTACCCAGCTTTAAAAGTAAGGAAAGACAAGCTATGTTGAAGTGGTCCAGAAGTTGGCCAGTATCTGATATCCAGTTAACAAGTTTTAAAAGAACTGGAGATATGGAGCAGTTTAACCACGACAGGACCGCCTAACGCACGGATGCGTCCGGTGGGCGGTCCTGTAGTTTTGGGTTGACGCGACGGCGCGTCATCTCGTGAGACGCAAGACTTCCTGTAAACGCGCGCGTGCGCGCGTTCACAGTGCAGCGCGTCTCAGGAGTTCTACTACAGCCTGCCAGCGATGATCAATCGCTGGCAGGCTGTAGATGCGAAATAAATCACATCAAACAGGTATAGCAGATGCTGTTTTGTTAACAGCGTCTGATATACCTGCTACCTGGTCCTCTGGTGGTCCCATTTGCTGGGATCGACCACCAGAGGACCAGGTAGCTATGTAAAGTTGCACCAAACACTACATTAACCCCCCCTCACTTATTAACCCCCTGCTAACCCCTTGATCACCCCATCTAGATTCCCTGATCACCCCCCTGTCACTGATCACCCCCCTGTCATTGATCACACCCCTTGTAAGGCTCCATTCAGATGTCCATATGTGTTTTACGGATCCTCAAAACACGGACACCGGCAATGTGCTTTCCGCATTTTGCAGATCCGCACATTGCCAGAACTATATAGAAAATGCTTTTTCTTGTCCGCAATTGCGGACAAGAATAGGACATGTTCTATATTTTTGAGGAACGGAAGTGCAGACCCGGAAGCGTGGATCCGTAATTCCGGATCCGAGCAGGACAAATTCTGTCCCCATAGAAATGAATGGGTCCGCAATTCCGTTCCGCAAATAGAATTGCGGACGTGTGAATGGGGCATAAGGGTCCCTTATCACCGCCAGTTAGTTAGCTACTTGTTAGGTAGTTAGCGCCCAGCCCACCGAACCACAGTCACTGATTTTGGCAGAGATTTTTTCATCCACATTGATCGATGCGAATGAAAAAAAAAATATTTTTTTTTTTCAGCCCAGAGGCTAAACGGAAAAAAGAAAATCTCATTACCCGTATGCTCAATATAAGGAGAATCGCAGAAACTCCTAATGCTGGCCATACGTGTAATGATTGCGGAGACCCTTAAATGTCAGGGCAGTACAAACACCTCACACGTGACCCCATTTTAGAAAGAAGACACCCCAAGGTATTCCGTGAGGGGTATGGTGAGTTCATGTAAAATTTTATTTTTTTGTCACAAGTTAGTGGAATAAGAGACTTTGGAAAAAAAATATATATATATCAATTTCTGCTAACTTGTGCCCAAAATTTTTTTTTTCTGTGAACTCGCCATGACCCTCACAGAATACCTTGGGGTAATCTTTCCAAAATGGGGTCACTTGTGGGGTATTTATACTGCCCTGGTATTTTAGGGGTCTTAAAGCGTGAGAATCCAAATGCGTAAAAATGCCCTGTGAAATCCTAAAGGTACTCATGGGAATTTGAGCCCTTAGCATCTTGGCTGCAAAAAAGTGGCACACATGTGGTATCGTCAGACTCAGGAGAAGTAGGGCAATGAGTTTTGGGGTGTATTTTTATATATACCCATACGTTGTGTGAGAAATATCTCTGTAAACGACAACTTTTTAAATTTCTTTATACAAAGTTGTCAATTTACAGAGATATTTCTCTCACCCAACATGGGTATATGTAAAAATACACCCCAAAACACATTGCCCTACTTCTCCTGAGTACGGCGATTCCACATGTGTGACACTTTTTTGCAGCCTGGGTGCGCAAAGGGGCCCAAATTACAACGAGTACCTTTAGGTTTTATATGGCTGCTCACAATTTAGCCCCACCCAAAATGCCAGAACAGTACAAACACCACACAAATGACCCCATTTTGGAAAGAAGACACCCCAAGGTAATCGCTGAGGGGCATAGTGAGTCCATGAAAAATTTAACTTTTTGTCAAAAGTTAGCGGAAAGGGAGACTTTGTGAGAAAAAACAATAAAAAATCAATTTCCGCTAACTTGTGCCCAAAAAAATCTTCTATGAACTTGCCATGCCCCTCACGGAATACCTTGGGGTGTCTTCTTTCCAAAATGGGGTCACATGTGGAGTATTTATACTGCCCTGGCATTTTAGGGGCCCTAAAGCGTGAGAAGAAAAATGCGTAAAAATGCCCTCCTAAAAGGTATTTATTGGAATTTGAGCCCCTTTGCGCATCTTGGCTCCAAAAAAGTATCACACATGTGGTATCGCCGTACTCAGGAGAAGTAGGGAAATGTGTTTCGGGGGGTGTATTTTTACATATACCCATGCTGGGTGAGAGAAATATCTCTGTAAATTGACAACTTTGTATAAAAAAATTTAAAAAGTTGTCGCTTACAGCGATATTTCTCACACAAAGTATGGGTATATGTAAAAATACACCCCAAAACACATTGCCCTACTTCTCCTGAGTACGGCGATACCACATGAGTGACACTTTTTTGCAGCCTGGGTGCGCAAAGGGGCCCAAATTCCAATGAGTACCTTTAGGTTTTACATGGCTGCTCACAATTTAGCCCCACCCAAAATGCCAGAACAGTAAACACACCCCACAAATGACCCCATTTCGGAAAGTAGACATCCCAAGGTATTCACTGAGGGGCATAGTGAGTCCGTGGGAGATTTTTTAATTTTTTTGCCAGAAGTTGGAAACTTTATTTTTATTTTTTTTTCCTCAGAAAGTGTCATTTTCCGCTAACTTGTGAAAAAAAATTAAATTATACATGAACTCACCATGCCCCTCCGCGAATACTTTGGGGTGTCTTCTTTCTAAAATGGTGTCATTTGGGGGGTATTTATACTATCCTGACATTCTAGCACCTGAAGAAACATGACAGGTGCTCAGAAAGTCAGAGCTGCTTCAAAATGCGGAAATTCACTTTTTTGCACCATAGTTTGTAAACGCTATAACTTTTACCCAAACCAATAAATATACACTTATTGGATTTTTTTTTATCAAAGACATGTAGAACAATAAATATAGAGAAAAATTTATATAGAAATGTAGTTTTTTAAAAAAAAAATTACAACAGAAAGTGAAAAATGTCATTTTTTTTGCAAAAATGTCGTAAAATTTTTATTAATAGCAAAAAAAGTAAAAATGTCAGCAACAATGAAATACCACTAAATGAAAGCTCTATTAGTGAGAAGAAAAGGAGGTAAAATTCATTTGGGTGGTAAGTTGTATAACGGAGCAATAAACGGTGAAAATAGTGTAGTGCAGAATTGTAAAAAGTGGCCTGGTCATTAAGGGTGTTTAAGCTAGGGGGGCTGAGGTGGTTAAAACCTTGTAAAAATCCACCAAATAAGCAACGGGCTGTATTTATCTATAACATCACTAGGTTGTAAATGATGGCCTGGACCGTGATTGTAAAAGTCTGCATAGAAAGTCCTGAATACTTCACAAATTCAAGATGGATCATTGGTTATTAATTCATCAGAATCAAGAATGCTTGGTATTTTTACCACTGAGCAGTAGGGGTTTGTCAGCAATGCCAATATTATGCCAGATTTATTGCCCCACCTGAAATATTTATCTTATTGAAAAGCTAATTGATGAAGGTGTGCTATTCTGACCATTCCCCTGATTACCAAACTTCTGCCTGTGTCACAGACTCTGATTTTTCCGCTGCCTGTCTTGGCCTTAGGCTCTCTTGTATTGATCCATTGCTGTCTACACTGACCTCGGACTAGTCTCTCAGACACGCACAGACTTTGCCTTCCCTGACTACAAATATTGCCAGACCCCTTGGCTCTTAGCACTGTGGGTCCTCTGCAGCAAAGACCATATCCCTGTATAGGGGTCAAAAGGTTAAAACTAGGAGACTGCCAGAATAACACCCATATGGATAGTCCAAAGCCAAACAGTTAGTTAGCACTGTGGTTCTACTGCCTGTTATGACATAATTTACAATCACAATCTTTGACAATATTAATTCTGGTACTGATAGTTTTTTTTTAAATATTTCGAAGCAAATTAAATAAATTATGTTGATAACAAACTTGTGTGCCTGACATAGTGTTCTGCATCACATTTATTTTGTACTGGGCTCTGACCACTTTTTTTTTTCAATTTTTAAAGTTAATTAAATAAATTCAATTGTTCAAAGTTTATTATGGCTGACATTTTGTCCTGCTTCACAGTTAAATTGTACTGGACTCTGTCCATCAATGCATGCACCTTTAGTGGAAATATTGTGTGACTTCCAATTGCTTTTCTTAAGTATTGGGTGAAAAATAAAATGTCTGGTAAAAGAAGTGCCAATGGATGGGATAATGTAAGATAAAACACTCATTCCACATCATCAGCCAGTCAGTATGTGAGTGGCTGTAGAGCAAGAGGCAATACTGTTGGCGCCAGTCTTCAAGCCAGTAGTATCAGGCCACAGTTGTCCCAGTTCTTCTGTTGGTTGATGTTATATTATTACTTAGGAAGAGGATGACATTGTTGATTGGATTACTTAGTCATCATCTCATCCCAGAAATGTTGCAAGCACTGATGGTGGCGACTCTGTGAAGGCATCTACCACGTGAACATTTTTCTCTACATTGCCAGCTGACAAAGCCATCACAGTGTTAAAGCTCTGCAGGCAGAGAATAAGACTTTGTTGGTTAGGCATGAGTGTAGGAACTACAGTTTACCTTCAGCACATGAATCATCAGCACCAGTTCATGTGAGAAAAGGCCAGCCTTCCTCCTCCACTTATCATCCTAGTAGCTAGGCCACATCTACAAGTACTATGTGCTCATTGTTTTCATCACTAGTGATGAGCGAGCATGCTCGGCTGAGTATTGGTTCTGCTCGAGCATCGCTATGCTCAGCGCTCGGCTTAACTCACCCAAGCACCACGTGTATTCGCCGCATTGCTCGAGTCTCCTCCCCGCATGTTTGGTACCTCCTAAGCAGCCAATAGAGGTCCAGGTAAGTAATTCCCTTCAGTGTAAGGCCATAGCCATGTTAGCTGTAAGCCTTACACTGATTGCCTGGCTGGAGCACGTGATACAAGTTGATATAGGAGCTGAGATCCGGAGCTCGGATCATTCAGCGTCAGGGAGAGCAGACAGTAGGTATGGACAGATAGCGTTTTGCTGTAAACTTAAATTTACAAGTAGTATCTGCTCATTGTTGTCATCACTAGTGATGAGCGAGCATGCTCGGCCGAGTATTGGTTCAGCTGGAGCATCTCAATGCTCGGCGCTCGGCTTAACTCAGCCAAGCACCACGTGTGTTCGTCGCATTGCTCAAGTCACCTCCCCGCACGTTTGGCGCCTCCTAAGCAGCCAATCAAGGTGCAGGTAAGTAATTCCCTTCAGTGCAAGGCCATAGCAATGTTAGCTGTAAGCCTTAGACTGATTGGCTGGCCGGAGCACGTGATACAAGTTGATACAGGAGCTGAGGTCCGGCGCTCAGATCATTCGGCGTCATGGAGAGCAGACAGTAGGCATGGACAGATAGCATTTTCTTGTAAACTTACTGATTTTACTCCAAAAACCTTATTGAAAGACCAAACAGTCCTTTTAAGGACTACAGTGTGTGTCTGACAGCAGTGCAGCACCTTTTTTTTTTTTCAAAGAAGGGTTTAATTCAGCACTATCAGGAACAGGCGTCTTCAGGAAGGGAGAGATAGTGCAGGGCTTGAAAATCGCTTTTTTAAGTACCCAAACTTCTAAAAGACAGAAAGATTTCAAATTAGTGACATCCATAGTACGCCATCAGAAAGCAGAGTGGGGAGCAGACATTATAAAAAGGGGCTTATTCACTAAAGTGTGCCTGCTAGTGAGATATACACTGCACCATCATAAAGCAGTGTGTTGGGCAGACATTATAAAAAGGGGCCTATTCACTACAGTGTGCCTTCTAGTGAGATATACACAGCACCATCATAAAGCAGTATGTTGGTCAGACATTTTAAAAAGGGGCTTAATCACTACAGTGTGCCTGCTAGTGAGATATACACCTTACCATCATAAAGCAGTGTGTTGGGCAGACATTATAAAAAGGGGCTGTAGGAGAGTACCTGGGGTGGTAATAGACGGTAGGTACGTGCCACCGGGGGTGTGTTTTGCAGCGGTTATGCTGTTAACACAGCGGATCCGGGCCGGCTCTTACTGGGAGCAGGCAGATATGCGGGTGGGTGCCTGTCTCCCCACAGTCCAGGCCAGGTTTGCAGGGGAGGGTTTAAAACCCGACCAGCAGCAAGGGTGTGGTGTGGAAGCTTTTGTTCTCTTGCTGTGAGAGTGAGAGGTGAAGGTGAGCTGGGCTGTGTACTGAGGCCTGTAAAGGACTGTGCGGGGAACCCCAGCTGAAGCCAGGAGGGATCCGTATTCCGTGGCTAGAAGCCGGACCCAGGGGCTTGCTTCCCCAAGGAGAAAGAGGTGACATTACTCCTGGCTTTGAATAGACTTTTCTTGATGTGATGGAACCAGGCCTCAAGTAGTCTGCAGCTGGTTTGGGACTGAACTATTGTTTTGCCGTTGTGTGTGACCACCCTCCCTATGAACTGCACTGCCTTTTCACTTGTGTTCACCGTGTGAATAAAGAAAGCACCGTTTAACACCAAGACCTGTCTGTGTTGCCTCTATACTGCACTCGCTACCACTGCCTACCAGAGCGGATCCCCACAGGGCTTATTCATTACAGTGTGCCTGCTACTGAGATATAGAACTCACCATCATAAAGCAGTGTGTTGGGCAGACATTAAAAAGGGGCTTATTCACTACAGTGTGCCTGCTAGTGAGATATACACTGCACCATCATAAAGCAGTGTGTTGGGCAGACATTATAAAAAGGGACTTATTCACTACAGTGTGCCTTCTAGTGAGATATACACTGCACCATCATAAAGCAGTGTGTTGGGCAGACATTATAAAAAGGGGCTTATTTACTACAGTGTGCCTGCTAGTGAGATATACACTGCACCATGAGAGAAATTATTTTTTTCTGGGGAAATTAACCTAATTTGTGACACATCTGTGTGTGCGTTCAATCCGCAACTGTTTTATTAATTACTCCAGCAGAGAGTGATTATATTTTGGCCCTAGTTAACTAGTTTTGGGCACATCTTTGTGTGTGTTTAGGCTGCGACCGTATATACAGTATTCCAGCAGAGAATGCATTTTATTTGGCACAAATTTGTATCCAATATAAAACTACATCTGAATACAGTGTGTATATTACACATTCCATTATCTTGGGCTTAGTTAACTTGCCAAAATCTGTTGTATTTTGCTTCCAATAGTGAACTTCATCTGAATACAGTGTGTATATTACAAATTCCATTATCTTGGGCCTAGTTTAGTGGCCGAAATCTGTTGTATTTTGCTTCAAATACTGAACTACATCTGAATACAGTGTGTATATTACAAATTCCATTATCTTGGGCCTAGTATACTGGCCGACATCTGTTGTATTTTGCTTCCAATAGTGAACTTCATCTGAATACAGTGTGTATATTACAAATTCCATTATCTTGGGCCTAGTTTACTGGCCAAAATCTGTTGTATTTTGCTTCAAATACTGAACTACATCTGAATACAGTGTGTATATTACAAATTCCATTCATCTGGGCGTTGTAAAGTGTCCACAACCTGTGGGTTTTTGTATCCCATACTGAACTGTATCTGAAAACACTGTGTCTATTACAACTACGATTCATCTGGGGCTTGTAAAGTGTCCACAACCTGTGGTTTTTGTATCCTATACTGAACTGTATCTGAAAACACTGTCTATTACAACTTCTATTCATCTGGGCCTTGTAAAGTGTCCACAACCTGTGTGTTTTTGTATCCAATACCGAATCTTTAGCGGACAGTAAAACAATATGCGCCACATCTACAGACAAAACCATTAATATGAAGAAGGCATGGGAAAGGGAGGGGAAAGTGGGAATGATGCCTATGGTTCATGCAGAGGCTTTGGCCCTGGGCTCAATGAAACAGAGTTAAAATAATGTAGCAGAGGGCCTCCAGGTGCGCTAACCCTCTAAAACAGTGAAGGTGATGGCGACCCTTTTAGAGACTGATTGCACAAACTGTAACCACAAGCACACTTATTTATCGCAAAGTGCCCACACAATCATTTACTCATAATACTACAGTTCAATATAGTACAGTTGTGTTCAAAATGATTCAACCCCCACTGAAATTGAGTGTTTTGGCCAGTTTGACATTGATTTTGATCATTTCAGTCATCTTGTTTACAATTATATCAAAGAGGCACTTGTAAGTCAGACAAATATAACATAACATTTATAATGAAATAACCACAAATGTCTTTTCTGTGCTCACATCATTATCAGTTATATTCAACCCCCAAGTGACATTCAATCTTAGTACTTAGTACAACATCCTTTTCCAGTTATAACAGCTTTTAAACGTGAAGCATAGCTTGACACAAGTGTCTTGCAGCGATCTACGGGTATCTTCGCCCATTCTTCATGGGCAAAAGCCTCCAGTTCAGTCACATTCTTAGGCTTGCGCGCGGCAACTGCTTTCTTTAAGTCCCACCAGAGGTTCTTAATCGGATTTAAGTCTGGTGACTGAGATGGCCACTTCAAAATGTTCCAGCCTTTAATCTGCAACCATGCTCTAGTGGACTTGGAGGTATGCTTGGGATCATTGTCCTGTTGAAAGGTCCAACGTCTCCCAAGCCTCAGGTTTGTGACGGACTGCATCACACTTTCATCCAATATCTCCTGGTACTGAAAAGAATTCATGGTACCTTGCACACGCTGAAGCTTCCCTGTACCTGTAGAAGCAAAACAGCCCCAAAGCATGATTGACCCCCCCGCCATGCTTCACAGTAGGCAAGGTGTTCTTTTCTTCATAGGCCTTGTTCTTCCTCCTCCAAACATAGCGTTGATCCATGGGCCCAAACAGTTCTAATTTTGTTTCATCAGTCCACAGAACACTATCCCAAAACTTTTGTGGTTTGTCCACATGACTTTTGGCATACTGCAGTCGACTCTGGAGACAGCAAGGGGTGCGCCTGGGAGTTCTGGCATGGAGGCCTTCATTAAGCAGTGTGCGCCTTATTGTCTGAGCTGAAACTTCAGTACCCGCATCTGACAAATCTTTTTTCAGTTCCTCAGCAGTCACACGTGGACTTTTCTCCACTTTGCGCTTCAGGTAGCACACAGCAGTCGAAGTCAGCATCTTCTTTCTGCCACGACCAGGTAGCATTTCAACAGTGCCCTTTGCCTTGAATTTGCGAATAATGCTTCCTATGGTGTCTCTTGGTATGTTTAACATCTTTGCAATCTTCTTATAGCCATTGCCCTTCCTGTGAAGAGAAATCACCTCTCCTCTTGTCTTCCTGGACCATTCTCTTGACTTCCCCATGTTTGTAAACACACTAGTAAATGTCTAGAAGGAGCTGAGTATCACAGTCATTTTAAATCTGCCTAATTGGTGCTTATTGTGCTTGATTGCTGCTCCTTGACATCCACAGATGTTTTCAATACCTGATCGAAAAACACTTGAATGAACCTCTGTTCTTAAGAGTGGTAGTCTTTAAGGGGTTGAATAATTGTGTCAATGAAGAAATCACAAAAAAAACATTTAATACTGTATTACAAAAACAATTGATGTCATTTTAGTTGCATTTGGTTCTTTAAAAAGTCCTTGTAAGATTTAATTCTGAACACAATTACAAATGTACACTAAATTCCCTAAAACCCTTTACAGCATTGGGGGTTGAATAATTTTGAACACAACTGTATATCTTCCATGTTCCTTATTATTTAGCTATAGTAGCCTGCCTACAGTCAATTTGCTGCCTGTGCCATTCATGGGGTACCTGACACTGATGATTGGCAGGAAAGGTGTAAGACATGTTGGTGCACCACAGACTTTTTCAAGGGTAAGGGTGCTCACAGAGAGAGCTCTGAGGGTCACCTCTGGCACATGTGCAAGAGTTTCACTGACCCTATAAAACATTATTTTGCCAGGGTGGCCTAAAAAGCATGTTCATATGGAGGAGGAGGAGAAGGACGAGAAAAAGAAGATTGAACCATATAACCTTTTTAGTGGTGGCAGAGGTGCCACCTGTGTACTGTCTTTGACTTTTTGTTGGTTATGGTTTGAGTTACAGTTTATAACTAGTCTGTAATATTTGTTATTATTGTTATTTATTTTGTTATTTAGGAGTTAGTCAACAGGCCATGCCATTGTTTTACCACCACTGTTGTATTTTATGTTTGTATTTTATAGTAATGTGTAAGTTTTGGATGAAGTTTTAGTGAATACAGATTACAGGCCAGCCCCTCAAAGGCATATAGTGCAAGTTTGTGCGACGTGTCCAGCTTGGACACCCAATCGTTGTAAGTCAGAGGGATCACTAAGGACGCTGAGATGGTCTGCTATGTACTCTTTCACTATCTTCCAAAATGTTTCCCTCCTTGTGACACTAGGCCGCGCATCAGGGTGAGTGTGCGGGCGGGGTGTCATGAAACTGTCACAGGCCTTGTAGAGTGTTATCCTGCCTCTATTGGAACTGCAGTGTGTCCCCCTCATCTTCCCTCCTGGGTTGCCCAGTGAACGACGTACTCTGCTGCCAGCGTTGTCAGCTGTAATTATTTCTACAATGACATTCTGTTCTGTTATTATAATATTTTTTTGTTTGTATTATAATTGTTATTATTGTTATTATGGTTTATGGTTGTAAAATATGTTATGATTATTTGGTTATTTATGAGTTCTTAAAAAGTTCATGCTATTGGTTTAACTCCACTCTTGTTTGTTAGGTTTTTACTTAGTTATATTAATGTTTAAGTTTTGGATGTTTGTTGTGCATTGTACATATATGCTGTATGAATACCATGTGTGTGAGCTTGCTGAGCTACAAAGATGCCAACAAGTTATGACCATTATCAGACACAGCCAACCTGGTCCCTTATACCCTGCCACATCTCTGCGGCGGTGTGCATTTTGTCACCCAAGCAAATGAATTTCAGCAAGGCCTGTTGCCGCTTCCCCATGATAATTCAGAGTTTGCAGTAGAGGAGGAGGTGGAGGCGAAGAAGAGGGGGTTGCAGCCACAAATGTAGGTGGTGGCAGAAATCCTCATAGAAGTAGTGCCTGCAATCCTTGGCGTCTGTGGCACCTGTGCCATCCCAGGGTCCGACTCGGTAACGGCCTACACAAGGTTCACCCAGTGTGCCGTCACGGAAATGTAGCGTCCCTGGCCAAAAGCACTTGTCCGTGTGTCCGTCGTTAAGTGGACCTTCCTAATAACTGCATTGGTCAGGGCACGGGTGATGTTATGGGACACACACAATTGCTGGTGTAATGCGGGGACGGGACACCGTGAACAATTGTGGCAGCTGGGGACTGAGTAAAGAAGGACGTCCGCCACCATGAGGCTGAGGAAAGCCTCAGTGTCCACAGGCATAAATGGTAACATTTCCATGGCCATAAAAGGGGCGCATTTAGTGCTATAGCCTGTGGGTGGGTGGCTAGTCCTTACCCCAGGCCTTTGACACTTACGATCAAAGGCCTGGGGTAAGGATATATGTACGCTGTGCTTGGGCACAGAAAGGGGTGTGCTAGCAGATAGTGCTTGCGAAGGCCCAGCTGCAGGGCGGGAGTCATCCAGGCCTGCCTCTAGGACAGAGAATTGGCCAGCATGTAACACAGGGGAGGAAGTGGAGGCAGTGATGTGACCCACAGACACTAATTGTGGACCCAGGGGTTCGGCCCACCTATTAGGGTGCCGTGATGCCATGTGGCGGATCATTCTGTTGGGGTTGCTAGTGTTCCCAACGCTACTCATTTAGCCTCCAGTGTACAGTCTTCCCCCATTAAGTTCCTGTGTTTGAGTGTTTATTGCTATGGTTTGAGTTAGTTTATTAATAGGATCTTCTTCTCTCTGTGGATGCTGAAGAGTTTAGGGATCAGTGCATTAGATATCCTCATGTCCCTCTTCAGGGAGACTCAGCTCACCTGCAGGCCCTCATCTACAATTTGGTGTATGGTGAGTTCATGTAAAATTTTATTTTTTGTCACAAGTTAGTGAAATATGAGACTTTACAAAAAAAGATACCCTTTAAAAATTAACTTTTATTGCGATATATATAAAAATGCAAGGTCCCAAATACAAGTGTATAGTGCACGGGGGGACAAAAACCCCCACTAGTGATAGCAAAAAAACAGGATAGATGGGAAAAGTGTCAGGACTATGTCCCTATCCACTCCTGCTGTGAAACGACCTAGCTGAACCCTGAGTTCCCTACCAACAGGACAGCGACTGCCCAACTTCGTCGAGTAAAAGGAGGGAAATAGAGATAAACAGGGATAGCAATTATAAGTCGTATGGAACAAAAGAGATTACATCCCCCACAAACTGTTATGAGCCCAACGCGTTTCCTTAGCGTGTCACTAATTCATCAGGGGATACATCATATTTTAGGATGTAATCATAAATATTCATACTCATCATGTAAAAACTCCCAAAACAATGGAGAGTGATACTTATCCTTCAGATGTGCGTCATGGAGGGAGGAACTGATGTTGTCCAGCCTTCCAATCAGGTAGCCAGGTATGCGGTACCCAAATGTTGGTGGTGAAGCAATGTTCAGCTATATGGCTAAGGGCCACCAATAGCCCCAGCTCATTCCATCCGGTCCGGGCAGTGCTCCACAGACCAGCAGAGGTGGCGTGCGCGTGCTGGCAGGAACACCCGCACTGAGTCAGCCTGATTTAAAAGGCCGCGGGTATTTCCTAGTCCCGCCCTCGAGTGACGCAGAATGTCACATGACCGGACCCACAGCTCGGGCCGGTCACGTGACCAGACCGCGCCCTCCAGGGAGGCTGGTAAGACGCCTGTCTCATCACAGGGGAGTGGTCAAAGGTCCTACAGCCTGCCTGCAAAGTATAGGGCGGACAAATCGGGACATAGAAGAAAGGAGGGTAGGACAAATTCCTCCGAATCTCCCGTCCCCGTTTTTTCTCATAAAATACAGTAATGCCAGTATAAATAGATAATAGATTCGGCATAAATACTAGAGCTTAAATTGACAGACAACTGCACTGACTAACGGGACAAGGGCAGACCACAATATTACTCTTACTGGAGCACCACTCAGAGGTGGGCATAATAGGTAGTTTATTGTTCAGAAAACGAAGTTTATTGTTCAGAAAAAGAAGTTATGAGATGCCCCACTAGGGGATACCCGATGCAAATATTAACAATCATGACATTCCTATAAACCTATTAGACCACCTATGATGTATTGAAAAGCCATAAAAGGGACAATACAACATAGGTGAGAGATGTAAATGCAAGGTACAAGGGAATAATGCAAGGTACAGGGGCTCAGATGTAACAGCCAAACAGGAGCTGGTCATTGAGGCCATTTGGGGCCATCGTGTGCAGTTCATATATCCACCATGTTTCACGTTGGAGAATCTTACGATTCCAATCTCCTCCTCGTGGTGGTTTGGGGATACATTCAACTCCAATGAATCTAACACCCTCAAAGGATCCCTCATGATGGGTCGTCACATGCGTCGCTAATGATGTACCTCTTTTGTGTTTGAGGTCACCCAAATGTTCCCCCACTCGCCGTCTCAGCTCCCTTGTGGTTTTGCCGATATATTCTAGCCCACAAATACATGTTGCTTTATAAATAACCCCTTCGAACGACAGTTAATAAATTGTCGAATGGTGTACACTTTTTTGTGACTCCACTCTCAAAGGAGCGACCTTGCGTCATGAAGGGACAGGCCACACAGCCGCTGCAGCGATAGCAGCCAATCACAGGTTTTAGCCACCTCGTCCCCTCCGGTGTTTCACAGGGGCGTTGGTAGTGGCTATGAATCAATGAGTCCCGTAGGTTCCTCCCCTGCGGTAGGTGATCTGAGGTTTGCTGGAAAGAACCTCTCTCAAGTCCGGATCCAACTGGAGAATGCTCCAGTGTCTGTTCAAAATCTCACGGATCTCCTTTGCTTGGGTGTCATAAGTGGCAATGAGTCGCACCACACTCCGCTTATCCTCTATCTCACGTTTTCACGTGTAAGAGATGGGGATAGCAAAGCTGTACGGTCGCTCCTCAGTGCCCTTTGATATGCGACCTTTAAGATCTTCCTAGGGTAACCTCTTTCAAGGAACCGTTTTGTAGATCCCTCGCTTGTTCCTTGAAAGCACCCAAAGAGGAGCAATTTCTTCTCAAGCGGAGATACTGCCCCGTTGGTATACCCTTCCTTAGGGGGAAAGGATGGTAGCTTTCCCACCTAAGGAAGGAATTGGTCGCTGTTTCTTTTCTGTACACTCGTGTTAATACCTCACCGTTAGTGTCAGTACGGATCTGAACATCCAAGAAATTCAAGATGTCACCCCCCCATTCATGGGTAAATTTCAAACCTACTTAATTTTTAAAGGGTATCTTTTTTTGTAAATTTTTCTCCTTGAGGTTGGATACCTTTTTCCCTGTTCGTGATTAGGGATTGTGCCTAATTAGTTTTTACTAAATATGAGACTTTGTAAAAAAAAAAAAAAAATAATATCAATTTCCGCTAACTTGTGCCAAAAAAAAAAAAAATTCTGTGAACTTGTCATGCCCCTCACAGAATACCTTGGGGTGTCTTCTTTCCAAAATGGGGTCACATGTGGGGTATTTATACTGCCCTGGCATTTTATGGGCCCTAAAGCGTGAGAATCCAAAATGCGTAAAAATGCCCTGTGAAATCCTAAAGGTACTGTGGGGAGTCGCTCTGGTAGATAGCAGTGCAGGTGCAGTATAGAGGCAAAACGGAGTCCAGAAAGTGTAGCAAACAGTGTTTAATTCACACTTGTAGCAAATACACAGCAAACAGTCACTTGGTGTTAATTCACACCCATCAGAAAACGTGCAGCAAAACGAAATAGTCAAAAACAGGTTCCAGTCACCTGGGAGGCTTTAGATGCAGGTTCGCACCTGGCTGTCAGTCCAGCCGCAAGGCGATCGACCTCCGGCTTCCAGGCTGTCTGCACTCCTCCTTGCTTGGGGTCTTGCTTCCAGCCCAGAGAACTCCACACAGCACAGCATGGATCAGCACTCCCAGACTCAAGTGATTCCACAGCCTAACAGCAGCTCCAGGACAATCACCCTCAGCTGCTGAGGAGGCTGCCTTTTAAAGGCCCGGATAAAGTCCGGCCTGGACCGTGGGGAATAGGCACCCACCCAACTCTTTGCCTACTCCCAGTAAGAGCCGGCCCGGATTGGCTTTGCAGCCAAACTAAAAACAAGGTGTCAAACAGCACTAGCTTCTGCTGACACACGAAAACCCGGCTCTTACCTCACCGAGGCCAGGAACCTCGGTGACACGTACCTGCCATCGACCACGGTACCTTGCACCCTCTTACAGTACTCATTGGTTTTAGGGCCCCTTTGCGCATCTTGGCTGCAAAAAGGTGTCACTCATGTGGTATCGCCGTACTCAGGAGAAGTAGGGCAATAAGTTTTGGGGTGTATTCTTACATATACCCCTGCTGGGTGTGAGAAATATCTCTGTAAACGACAACTTTTTAAATTTTTTTATACAAAGTTGTCAATTTACAGAGATATTTCTCTCACCCAGCATGGGTATATGTAAAAATACACCCCAAAACACATTGCCCTACTTCTCCTGAGTGCAGCGATACCACATGAGTGACACTTTTTAGCAGCCAAGATGCGCAAAAGGGCCCTAAAACCAATGAGTACCTTTTAGGAGGGCATTTTTACGCATTTTTCTTCTCACGCTTTAGGGCCCCGAAATTTCCAGGGCAGTATAAATACCCCACATGTGACACCATTTTGGAAAGAAGACACCCCAAGGTATTCCGTGAGGGGCATGGCGAGTTCATAGAAGATTTTTTTTTTGGCACAAGTTAGCGGAAATTGATTTTTCATTGTTTTTTCTCATAAAGTCTCCCTTTCTGCTAACTTTTGACAAAAAGTTAAATTTTTCATGGACTCACTATGCCCCTCAGCGAATACCTTGGGGTGTCTTCTTTCCAAAATGGGGTCATTTGTGGGGTGTTTGTACTGTTCTGGCATTTTGGGTGGGGCTAAATTGTGAGCAGCCATGTAAAAGCTAAAGGTACTCGTTGGAATTTGGGCCCCTTTGCGACTCAGGCTGCAAAAATTGTCACTCATGTGGTATCTCCAGTACTCAGGAGAAGTAGGGCAATGTGTTTTGGGGTGTATTTTTACATATACCCATACTTTGTGTGAGAAATATCGCTGTAAATTGACAACTTTGTATAAAAAAATTTAAAAAGTTGTCATTTACAGAGATATTTCTCTGACTCAGTATGGGTATATGTAAAAATACACCCCAAAACACATTGCCCTACTTCTCCTGAGTACGGCGATACCACATGAGTGACACTTTTTTGCAGCCAAGATGCGCAAAGGGGCCCTAAAACCAATGAGTACCTTTAGGATTTCACAGGGCATTTTTACGCATTTGGATTCTCACGCTTTAGGACCCCCAAAATGCCAGGACAGTATAAATACCCCACGAGTGACCCCATTTTGGAAAGAAGACACCCCAAGGTATTCTGTGAGGGGCATGGCGAGTTCACAGAAATAAAAAAATTTGGCACAAGTTAGCGGAAATTGATATATATATATTTTTTTTTTACAAAGTCTCATATTCCACTAACTTGTGACAAAAAATAAAATTTTACATGAACTCACCATACCCTTCACGGAATACCTTGGGGTGTCTTCTTTCTAAAATGGGGTCACATGTGGGGTATTTATACTGCCCTGGCATTTGAAGGTCTCTGCAATCATTACACATATGGCCAGCATTAGGAGTATCTGCGATTGGCTACATGCACACGACCGTTGCTTGCCTCCGCGTCCGCTCCTCCTTGAAATTTTGCGTCCGTCAAAAAAAACGGATGACGGACCGTTTTTTTTGACGGATCCGATTTTTATGGCAGATCCATTGTAAAAATGCCTATCCTTGTCCGCAAACGTGAAAAAAATAGGACATGCACTATTTTTTTGACGGAATGAAAACACGGATCACGGATGCGGAACAAAAACGGATGACCATCCGCATTTTTTGACGGACCCATTAAAATGAATGGGGAAGCATCCTATCCGTGAAAAAAAACGGAACGGACGCGGAAACAAACAACGGTCGTGTGCATGGGGCCATTCTCCTTATATTGAGCATACGGGTAATGAGATTTTTTTTTTTCCGTTCAGCCTCTGGGCTGAAAAAAGAAAAAAAATGAACGGCACAGATTTTTTCATTCGCATCGATCAATGTGGATGAAAAAATCTCTGCCAAAATCAGTGACTGCGGTGCGGTGGGCTGGGCGCTAACTACCTAACAAGTAGCTAGCTAACTGGCAGTGATAAGGGACCCTTGTGCCCCATTCACACGTCCGAAATTCTGTTTGCGGAACGGAGTTGCGGACCCATTCATTTCGATGGGGACATACTTTGTCCCGCTCGGATCCGGAATTGCGGATCCGCGCTTATGGGTCTGCATTTCCGTTCCGCAAAAATATAGAACATGCCCTTTTCTTGTCCGCAATTGCGGACAAGAAAAAGCATTTTCTATATAGTTCTGGCAATGTGCGGATCTGCAAAATGCGGAATGCACATTGACGGTGTCCGTGTTTTGCGGATCCGCGCTGCGGATCCCTGGCACGGATCTGTGGATCCGTGGATCTGCGGATCCGCAAAACACATATGGACATGTGAATAGAGCCTTACAGGGGGGTGATCAGTGACAGGGGGGTGATCAGGGAGTCTATATGGGGTGATCAGGGGTTAACAAGGGGTTAATAGTGGTTATAAAGTGAGGGGGTTAGTGTAGTGTTTGGTGCAACTTTACAGAGTTACCTGGTCCTCTGGTGGTCGATCCCAGTAAATTGGACCACCAGAGGACCAGGTAGCAGCTATATCAGAGGCTGTTCACAAAACAGCGTCTGATATAGCTGTTTGATCTAATTTATTTTACATTTACAGCCTGCCATCGATTGATCATCGCTGGCAGGCTGTAGTATAACTGCAGAGCCGCGCTCCTCTGTGATCGCGCGCGCGTGCGCGCGTTCACAGTTGATCTCGCCTCTTGCGAGATGACGCACGGATGCGTCCAGGAGGAACAAACTTGCCGCCGCCTGGACGCATCCGTGCGTTAGGCGGTCGGCAAGCGGTTAAGGATTGAACATGTTTCTTTCTACTGTGGAGAACATTACAGGTAATACAGTCAAATGTTGATATCCCTGGTTTGAAAACTAAAGCTTTTATAACATCTATTGTATTCCTTTTTTTCATTGTATGTGCCACTTACCCTAAATCTTACTTTGGGTAGACAATAAAATTCCAAGATAGTCAGATAGCAGCTTGTAATTGTGGTATAGTTCCGGTAATGACTTTCCATAATGTAAAGAGGCAACAAATGCTGACCGCCATTTCCTGCGCTAACTCTGCTATGTGACGTTATCTGGAACCCAAACGAAAATTAAGATTAAAAATTGGTCATTCTTTCTTTGTAGCCTGTGCTGACCGCCATTCCCAGCGCGAGCCTGCTATGTGATGTTATCTGGAACCCACACGAAAATTAAGATTAGAAATTGGTCATTCTTTCTTGGTAGCCTGTGCTGAACAGGTCAATTAACTTCTTAGGTGATCAGATCAGCAGGCTCTTGCTCTGAATGTTTTGGAGGGTCACGAACAGGCCATCAATGATAATTTTTCAAGGGTGTGTATGATGCCCTCCTTTATGTGTAATAAAGGGTGTATTGGAGTGCCGTTTCTATGTAATTTTTGGCTGCCCTTTCACTTAGTGCATAGGCTTTATGAGTGTAGCAGTGTACCTGAACAATTGTAGCGCCATGTGAATGAGGCCCTCCTTTATGTGATATACAGGCTGTATCGGAGTGCTTCTTCCTTGTAATTTTTGATTCCATTCGCCCTATTTATGTTGTTTTATAAGGAGTCACTATTATTATTATTTAATATTCCTCACCATTACCCTAGGATAGAAATACATAATAAAATGTATATAATATAATTTTTAAATACACTATTTTATTATTTAATAAAGATATTGTCTGCTGTTGAGTGTATGTATTTATTAATCTCTAAAAGAGTACTTTGTAACCAAGTTTTTAACAATTTTTTATGTTAGAACAGCTGAATAATAAAAATCGCAGCAATAACGCAATGAAATCGCAATGTGTCAATTTGCGTTTTAGGTACCAATTGAAAGGACTGGTAGTTAGCATAAATTGTATAAAAATTATATATATATCTGATTGCTCATATGGAAAAACTCAATGAGAAATTATTTATTCAATCAGTTTCCCGGAGCACTATTCAGCTTCCGGAAAGGAGTCCATGTCGGATTTTCGATATAACAGTAAAAGAGAGCGTTTTTTGGGGGGTCTGATTACCACTGAGGAAGGGGACACCATTAACCCCGAAACGCGTCTGCTCAGACCCCCCACCTGGACCTTAATGCACAATACCATTCCAGTGACTGACCATTGCCGTATTCCACACCTGAAAAACTGCGTGAGAAGGTGACCACAAGCACGGAGATCGTATCTGAGGAGACACGTGCTAAGATACACCAGTGTGGTAAAAATCGCTCAGCTTGAGGGACACAAGATCACCATTGAAAGACAGTCCAGAGCTGCAGAATCGACAGAGGTCGGGATCCTGGGTAAGACTGTGCCATCACTTTTACGCGGGCTTATTGTTTCAGAATAGAACCTCAGCGGGACGCCGCTGAGGGAGCGATTTAGCGGGACCCGGCTCTGTTTTGAATGGTCGCGCTCTGAGTATCTGTATCTGTACTCAGCCACTTATACAATAGCGCTCTGATTATGAATTCAGAATAAGTCAATCTATTTTGTTGCGATATACTAGGCTTCTTTGGAGTTGTCACGATCAAGACTGTCAGATGCTGCAAGGAAGACCGTTATCTCAAATACCGTTGTTGTATTGGTCTATGTGAACCATGGGCTCCATATGCTTTTAAAAGACTTTGGATTTTTTTGCACAAGTCGATATATTTTGGGATCATTTATGAACTTTTTCATTGATGCTACTATTATTATTACTGCTGCTATACTAAGTTGTGGACTGCTATGTACACTTTTGGTTGCTATTGGACTTATTCTGCTATTTGGGAATTGTTGATGAAATTTGATTTATATTGTGTCATTTTATGTTATTGTATTAGAAGTTCCATTCTTGGTATCTTCGCAGTACATTAGTGTAATTTGCTGTATTAATTTTTGTATTATAAATTATAGACCCTATATCCTTCAGGTGTGCCCATTTTTTGTATATATCTCTTCTTCCTTGTAATTTTTGGCAGCACTTGCACTGTACATACAATTGAATATACAGGAAAGAATGTTTTTTTTTTGTTTTTTTTGTCAGTCTGTAAAAGTGGTGTACAGCTCGGACAACATAGTTCCCAGCAGCGACGTTGGAGTCCAAGATGCATCCGGACATGGTCCCCCTGCTGTTCCTGACCGATTTCAGAGGTGTTACCATCACTTTCAGACCTTTTCCTATGATCCAGGCACCCTCCCCTCATCCGAGCAGGGGGTGCCTAGTTGTCTCCCATTGACTTCCATTATACTCGAACACTTTGGCCAGCCTGCTAGTTCCCTGCAAAGGTGTGCTGTATTCATTTGTCTGTCCATTTACTGACTTTTGCATGTTTACTGGATTATGACCCTCTGTTGCCTGACCTGACCTGTGCCTGACCTCCATATTGAACCTATGCTGCCTGCGCTGACCTCAAACCATTTACCGTAAAGCATGTACTCTGCCAGCCTGACCTCGACCTGTTGCTGACTATGATTTTGCCAGACTCCTCTGTGCTTTACCCTGGTGTCTCTGACCCCTGTGGATTGGCTGTCAATCACATCGACACTAATCCTGGAGATAGCAGCCTGGTGGCTCCCCTGCAATAAACTTCATATCCCTGTATTGGGGCTAAAAGGTGAACACCAGGGAACTGCCAGGATAACACCCTTAGGATGAGCCCTAAGTCAAACTTGTTGACACAGTGGTTCCACATCCACTGCCATAACAACTACCACAACAAGGCTAGGTGCTACTCACACCACCACAGTTGTGAAGTCTGGTTCCTGCACCAATCAGTTATGCTCCTCCTCCAATTTCCCCTGCAATGGACATCTTCCCACTCTGAAGAGAGAAATGGCACTTATCTCTTCCTTCCTTTCATATTTGTAAACTTAAGCGTTACCATGCTGTCTTACAACTTATGAGCCTGTGAGACAGACAGCACACAGATGACTTGCTATTATTGCATCAAAGATCAAATTTCCCAGTGGTTATATCCCACATAAGTACAACTGAGCAACACAGACAGTGGCAGGAACATTGTGGCTGCACTACACTTGGAGAATATAATATATTCTCCCTGTATAGTGCAACTGGTGTCACTGCTGAGTGAAATATTTTATTTCCTTAAAACACAAATACAGGTATACATATAAATAACGATAAAAAAATCAAAATATTAAAAATTAACCTTCAAGGATAACCTTTACAATATAGTAATCTGTGGTATATATAGCTGAGTTGTATGCACAGTGTCCCACAGATCGTCACACTCTTAGTTGTCTGGTTCTGATATTGCTATTATCAGTGTGGCGCTCTCAGACTTGAGCAGACCCTAATTTGCTAGTGGATAATGCAACTGGAATTGCGTCACAATTTTATATGCTGAACAATTGTTCGTTGCTATATAGATAGCAAGCGAATTTGGGTCAGTTTTATATAGGTTATCCACTAGCAAATTTAACCACCATTCACATGGTAGGCTATAGCTGGTCTGGACTGCTCAGGTCTGAGAGCGCCACACTGACAATAACAATATCAGAACCAGACAACTAGTGTGACGATCTGTGGGACACTGTGCAGACAACTTAGCTATATATACCACAGATTGCTATATTGTAAGGCCCCTTTCACACGGGCGAGTTTTCCGCGCGGGTGCAATGCGTGAGGAGGACGCATTGCACCCGCACTGAATCCGGACCCATTCATTTCTATGGGGCTGTGCACATGAGAGGTGATTTTTACGCATCACTTCTGCGTTGCGTGAAAATCGCAGCATGCTCTATATTGTGCGTTTTTCACGCAACGCAGGCCCCACAGAAGTGAATAGGGCTGTGGGAAAATCGCAAGCATCCGCAAGCAAGTGCGGATGCATTGCGATTTTCCCGCATGGTTGCAACGGCAACGGGACCCGATCTCTATTATTTTCCCTTATAACATGGTTATAAGGGGAAATAATAGCATTCTTAATAAATAATGCATAGTTAAATGAAGAGGAAGGGGTTAAAAATAATAAAAGTTAACTTACCTTAGCCACTTGATCGCGTAGTTGCGATCTCTCCTCTCTTTCCCTGCATTAGCTAAGATCTAAAGGACCTGTGATGACTTCACATCACATGGTCCAATCACATGGTCCATCTTACCATGGTGATGGACCATGTGATTGGACCATGTGATGTGACATCATCACTAGTGTTGAGCGAACAGTTCGAGAATAGTTCGGGTTCGTACCGAATTTTGGGGTGTCCGTGACACGGACCCGAACCCGGACATTTTCAAAAAAGTTCGGGTTCGGGTCCGGTGTTCGTCGATTTCTTCCCGCTTTCTGAAGGGCTGCACAGCAGCCAATCAGTTAGCATTTTACTTCTTGCCCTAAGAGCCCATCACAGCCATGCCTACTAATGGCATGGCTGTGATTGGCCAAGTGCAACATGTGACCCAGCCTCTATTTAAGCTGGAGTCACGTAGCGCCGCACGTCACACTGCTCTGATTAGTGTAGGGAGAGGACGCAGCTTCTATCAGGGCGAGATTAGGCAGGTTAAAGTCAGCAACAGCACCTAATGAACGGATCAATTTACAGCTGAGAATCATTGAACTTCTGCTAGTTACTTGCTCGCTGGTTTTTAGGCTGCACAGAGCGTTTTTCTGTCATTTATTTTCTGGGTTGATCGGCGGCCATTTTGTGACTTGTGGTGCGCCAGAAGAAGCTGCCACCAAGTCCATCAATCCATCAATACTAGTTTTTTTTTATTTTGCTATATCCTACATCAGGGGCTTGGCTGTGCTAATTGTCACCCCTAGAAACTCAGGAAAGAAATTTCTATATTTTATTAAGGGGTTAAATACAATTGCCCAAATACCAATCCCCTAAATCTGGTGTTTCAGCTTTGGCTAGACAAGTATAATACTGTCTGCTGTCTGGCAAAGGATAGATTATTTTCTGGAGTTAAATTCAATTGCCAAAATAGCAATACCATAAATCAGTGGTTTCAGCTGTGGCTGGCAACATAGAATAGTGTCCGAGGTAACGCACACACGTACAGACGCACGTACACGATTCTTGAATAGTTGTATTATCGCGATAATAAAACTAACAATGTAAAGTTGACTGTATTGCTCTAAGTTATATTCGCGTATGAATGTAACTTCTATTACAGCACACCAATACTAAAACTGACTAAGAGACAGCTTTAAGTTCTATTCGAACGCGATTGCAACTTTGGAACTTAAAGTGGTGTACGATTTTAAAAGTTGAGTACTAAAAGTTGGAATCGCAATGCGATTCTTATGTATTCTTAATCGCATTGCGATTACAACTTTGAGCTACCGATCACCATGGGAACGCTCCTCCAGTAGAATGTACTGTCGGATGTGAGAATTAAGTTGAAATCGCAATGCGATTATTATATATCTGCTTAATCGCATTGCCGTTTCAACTTAGCATTGCTAAATAATTCCATCCATATTCGTTAACTTACTGACTCAGTAAGTTAACGATATGGATGGAATTATTTAGCAATGCTAAGTTCAAATCGCAATGCGATTAAGCAAATATATAAGAATCGCATTGCGATTTCAACTTAATTCTCAGATCCGACAGTACATTCTACTGGAGGAGGCGTTCCCATGGTGATCGTTAGCTCAAAGTTGTAATCGCAATGCGTTTATTGCGGTATATTATCCCTCTGGGTGTCTTTTACAGCCTTTTTAGTGCCCAAAAGTTCGGGTCCCCATTGACTTCTATGGGGTTCGGGTTCGGGATGAAGTTCGGGTTGAGTTCGGATCACGAACCCGGACATTTTCCGGAAGTTCGGCCGAACCTCTCGAACCCGAACATCCAGGTGTTCGCTCATCTCTAGTCATCACAGCTCCTTTAGATTTTAGCTGATGCAGGGAAAGAGAGGAGAGATCGCAACCTACGTGATCAAGTGGCTAAGGTAAGTTAACTTTTATTATTTTTAACCCCTTCCACTTCATTTTACAATGCATTCTTTATTAAGAATGCTATTATTTCCCCTTATAACCATGTTATAAGGGAAAATAATCAATTCTCTAGAAGACCCGAAACCGGACTTCAGTGATGAAGTCCGGCTTCGGGTCTAGGTACCAAACATGGTGATTTTTCTCACGCGCGTGCAAACGTTTGCACCCGCGCGGGAAAAACGCGCATATTCCCGCAACGCACCCACCTCTTATCCGGGCGTCAAACATGACGCCCGTGTGAAAGAGGCCTAAAGGTTATTCTTGAAGGTAAATTTTTAATGTTTTGATTTTTTATCGCGATTTATATGTATACCGGTATTTGTGTTTTATGGAAATAAAATATTTCACTCTGCAGTGACACAAGTTGCCGAGTGCCAGGCTGTAATACTATATAAGACAGAGAATGGTCAAAGGCAAGCTGAGGTCAATAATAGAAGAAATCATAGCAGTCAATGACTTTCATTGGGACTGGTAT
The DNA here is from genome assembly GCA_033119425.1 of Bufotes viridis. Classification (NCBI taxonomy): domain Eukaryota; kingdom Metazoa; phylum Chordata; class Amphibia; order Anura; family Bufonidae; genus Bufotes; species Bufotes viridis. The sequence goes on from CM065592.1 coordinate 204,795,232, forward strand.
AGGGCCAGGAAGAATCTGATAAATCATGACTCGGCACTCAATTAGTCAGAACCCTAGCACACAGGAATAGATCAGCTTAGCAATCAGCCCACTGCTAGTCTTTTCCAGCACATGCCCGCTGTGGGGGGAAAGAGCATTGCATCCTGTTGCTAATAACACTGTCACGTCACCAGGGGGCATGGCTTAGCAGCGTGTCTCTCCATGTGCAGTCACACCTAAGCTGGAGTTTTCGCTGCTGGAGCCCGGACAGGTAAGTTCATGACTAGAGTTGAGCAAACATCTGGAAGTTCGGGTTCGCCGGGTTCGGACGAACTTTGTCGCAAAGTTCGAATACGAGACCCGAACTTGACCCCGGACCCGAACCCTATTGAAGTCAATGGGGACCCAAACTTTGGGGCACTAAAATGGCTCTAAAAGAGTCATGGAAAGGGCTAGAGGGCTGCAAAAGGCAGCAAAATGTGGGTATGAGCATGACAAGTGCCCTGCAAACAAATTTGGATAGGGAAATGACTTAAAATAAAACAAATAAAATTAAAAATAATAATCTTGTACTAGGAGGAGGAGATCCATATGGAGTAGGAGGTTGAGAAGGCGGTAGAAGTGGCGGTGTAGATGGACGTGGCGGTGTAGGCGGAAGCAGATGAGGAAGAGGTAGCCAACACTTTTTTTTAATTTTTTTATTTAATTTGGGTAGACCACAAAACATTGTGGAATATATAAAATAAAACAAAGAGAAAGTGCGCTGGAGTATAACAATGGCTGTGTGAGGCCGGTATACATGTCTATCCTGCACAAGGTACTGACAAGTCCTGTGGGATCCATGCCTGGTTCATTTTAATGAACGTGAGCTTGTCCACATTGACTGTGGTCAGGCGGCTGCACTTGTATGTGATAACGCCCCCTGCCGAACTAAATACACGTTCAGACAATACACTGGCTGCAGGGCAGGCCAGAACCTCCAAGGCGTAAAGGGCAAGCTCAGGCCATGAGCCCAATTTGGAGACCCAGAAGTTGAATGGGGCAGACCCATCAGTCAGTACGTGTAGGCGTATGCACACATACTACTCCAGCATGTTGCTGCAATGCTGCTTCCTGTTAAGACGTTGCATATCAGCTGGTGGTGCTGGTTGTTGTGGCGTGGTGACAAAGCTTTCCCACATTCCGGCCATGCTAACCCTGCCTTCTGGGGTGCTGGCGGTGCCCCGGCTGCGTTGGTAACCTCTTCCTCCTCCTCTGCCTTCGCCTTGTGCTTCCACTGAGCCCCCGCAGTCAGGTGGGAATGCCACCAGCAGCGCATCTACCAGTGTGCGCTTGTAGTTGCGCATCTTCTAATCACGCTCCATTGAGGGAAATAAGGATGGCACGTTGTCATTGTAACAGGGATCCAGCAGGGTGGCCACCCAGTAATCAGCACAAGTTAGAATGTGGCCAACTCGGCGGTCATTGCGCAGGCACTGCAGCATGTAGTCGCTCATGTGTGCCAGGCTTCCCTAGCCAACAACAAGCTGTCCTCTGTGGGAGGCGTATCGTCTATTTCCTCGGTATCCCCCAGCCACGCTGCAGTGAAGGCCCTGAGCTGCTTTGGATGCCACCTTGCTGTGAACACGGTTCCTCATCATCCTGCGGAACTGTGCCCTGGCTGGACAGTTGTGTACCTGGCCTATGTTGATGCAGGAACCCACCCTCTGAGCCACTTGTGAATAAATGGCCTGATAACCGTGGAAATGATCCCTCTTCCTCCTCCTCTTCCTCCTGTGCCACATCCTCTTCCATTATCACCCGAAGTGTTTTCTCAAGGAGACATAGAAGTGGGACAGTAACACTGAGAACGGCATCATCGGCACTGGCCATGTTGGTGGAGTAGTCGAAACAGTGCAACAAGACACTCTGGTCTCACATGGAGGCCGACTCAGTGGCGGTGAAGTGGTGATGTTCCGCAGAGCGACTAACCAGTGAGTGCTGCAGCTGAAACTACACTGCCACCTGCTGCTGCTCGCACAGTCAATCCAGCATGTGCAAGGTAGAGTTACACCTTGTGGGCACATCGCATATGAGTAGCAGGGTGAAAATGCCGAAAGCGCGCACAGATGGCCCACACTTTCTACAGCAGCTCTGACATATCGGGGTAGTTTTTCAGGAATTTCTGCACCACCAAATTCAGCACATGCGCTAGGCAAGGGATGTGCGTCAAACCGGTTGGGCCCAGAGCTGCTATGAGATTTTGCCCATTATCGCACACCAAGAGGCCGGGCTTAAGGCTCAACCACTCATCGGTCTGTTGTTCCATGCCCATCCACAGCTCCTGCATGGTGTGGGGTTTGTTCCTCAAACAGATGAGTTTCAAAACTGCCTGCTGTCGTTTTTCCTGGCTGTGCTGAAGTTGGTGGTGAAGGTGTTACGCTGACTGGATGAGGAGGTGTTAGAGTAGGAAGAGGAGTAGGAGGCAACAGGAGGCAAAGAGAAATGCCCTGCAATCCACGGTGGCGGAAGGATATGCTGAAAGATATGCACCAAACTTTCCGCCTCAGGCTCAGCCGCCACTGCATTTACCCAGCGTGCTGTCAGGGAGATATAACTTCCCTGCCCGTGCTTACTGGTCCACGTATCGGTAGTTGTGTGGACCTTGCCACAGATGGCATTGCGCGGTGCACACTTATTTTGTCCCCCACTTGTTTGTGCAGTTAAGGGATGGCTCGCCTGGAAAAGTAGTGGCGGCTGGGAACGACGTACTGTGGGACAGCCAACGCAATAAGGTTTTTAAAACTCTCCGTCTCCACCAGACGGAATGACAACATTTCAAAGGCCAGGAATTTTGAAATGCTGGCAGTCAAGGCCAGGGATCGTGGGTGGGTAGGGGGGTACTTCCTCTTTCGCTCCATTGTTTGGAAGATGGACAGCTAAAAGGCTGCCATGGGACATTGTGGTGCTGCTTGTTGAAGGTGGTGGATGTGATGGCGTTGCTGAAACATCCTCTGTTTGCAGGGTGGCCGGTGCCACTGTCACTCCAGAGGTGGAGGAGGAGCCTGAGACCTTTCTTGGTTTTGGAGGTGTTTACTCCACTGCAGCTTGTGCTTTGCACTTAGATGCCTGGTCATGCAGGTTGTGCTCAGGTTTAGAACGTTTATGCCTCACTTAAGGCTCTGATTGCACAGCATGCAAACCACTTGTGTCTTGTTGTCTGCACATTGTCTGAAGAACTGCCACGTCAGGGAACTCCTTAGAGCTGGCTTTATTGTGCTCGATCCCTGGGTGCGGTGGACAGTAGCAGGCATACTGTCTAGGGGACGGCCGCTCTGCTTTTGCACCCTGCTCTCTCTTTTGCTGTGCTGGTGGCTCTATGCGACCACCACCTCTCCCTTCGAACTGCACAGGTCAATCGCATGACCTTGATTCCATGTGGTGTCTAGGACCTCATCATCCTCCACATCATCTTCCAACTAGTCTTCACCCCTGCCCTCCTTGTCGGTTGGCACGCTGCAGAAAGCCACAGCAGTTGGCACCTGTGTTTCGTCATCATCAGAGACGTGCTGCGGTGGTCTTCCCATGTCCTTATCCTCAAACATAAGTGGTTGGGCATCGGTGCACTCAATCTCTTCCACTTCTGGGGCAGGGCTAGGTGAATGGTCCTGGGAAACCCTGCCAGCAGACTCATTAAAAAGCATAAGAGATTGCTGTGTGACTTGGGGCTCAGACTGCTTGGCTGATTTGCAAGGGGGTGAGGTGCTAGATAAATGGCCATGGCCTGCAGGTGCCAACTCTGAGCTTTCAGCAGTGGACCAGGTGGGAGACAATGTGAATGTACTGGAGGCACTGTCAGCCACCCAATCTACTAGCGACTGTTCTTGTTCTGGCCTCACCATTCGTAGAGCGGCATTCGGGCCTACTAAATAACGCTGAAGGCTCTGTCGTCTATGCGCACCTGAGGAAGGTGTTTCATTTGGGCGTGTAGCTGGCACAGATCGACCACGTCCTCTCTCTGCAACAGGAACTCCACCAACACAAGCAGCACCACGACCAGGGCCACGTCCCTTATTTGACTTTTCTCCTCATTATTTGCGTTAACCCACCAAACTAACATATAGTTTTTCTCAGGTGACAACTTTTCTGCCAATAGTCAACAATTAAGTTCACTAACAGTAAGGCAGTGCCAGTGTCAGAAATAGAATACATTTCTTTATGTCACACAACAGTGTAACGGAGCAATTCAATACAATTACTTCACTATCACAAAATATGTGATTTTTCCAAACAACAATGTAACAGCCGAAGTTAACAGTTTAATTGGACTGTAAGAAATACAGCGTAGGATCCAAATGTGCTATCTAGCACACAAACTGTGTTTTTTGCAAACAACTATGTAAATACAGTATGTTACTGTTTTATTGGAATAGCAGAAATGCAGCGTAGGATCTTAATGTGCTATCTACAACAAAAACTGTGTTTTTTGCGAACAACAATAAAAATGCAATATGTTACATTTTATCGGAATATCAGAAATGCAGCATAGGATCCTAATGTGCTATCTAGCATAAAAACTGTGGTTTTTCCAAACAACTATGTAAATGTAGTATGTTACTGTTTTATTTGAATATCGGAAATGCAGCGTAGGATCCTAATGTGCTATCTAGCACAAAAACTGCGTTTTTTGCAAACAACAATGAAAATGCAGTATGTTACGTTTTATCGGAATATCAGAAATGCAGCATAGGATCCTAATATGCTATCTAACACAAAAAAACTGTGGCAGCAGGGGTATTTGACTGGCCAAAAAATGGAATTTGTCCTCCACTGAGCTACCCGAACAGATTTAAAGTAATGTCCCTGGCACACATGCAGTTGCAAGTACACTGCAGTTGCAAAAATGGCCGTCGACGCCCACCGAACTAGCAGATGGATTAAAAGTTATTTTTCAGTGTCACTGGGCTCATGGCTGGATACAAAAATGTAGCATAGCACCCTCAATAATCGCTGTAGTTTGAAGATTGAACAACACCAAGTACACCAGAATCCTATCCCTACACTGAGAAGAGCAAGTGACGTGCGGCGCTACGTGACTCCAGCCTATATAGAGGCTGGGTCACATGCTGCACTTGGCCAATCACAGCCATTAGTAGGCATGGCTGTGATGGCTTCTAAGGGCAGACTAGTAAAACGCTTGTTGATTGGCTGCCCTGCAGCCTTTCAAAAAGTGTCAAGAAAACGCCGAACACCGAACCCGAACCTTTACTGAAATGTTCGGCTTCGGGTACGGGTATTAAAAACCCTAAAGTTCGGTACGAACCCGAACTTTACAGTTCGGGTTCGCTCAACCCTATTCTTGACACCTAGCTTGAATAATATATCAAACTTGAAACTGCTCCCAATAAAGGGATCTTTTTAATAAGTTTTTGTAAAAAGCAATTGCTTCTTTGATTTTTTTTATTTAAATAACACCAAACCAATCACTGTATGTCTACTTTATGTTGGAATAACTTTGTAAATGTCATTTGTTTTTTAGGACATTAAACGACTAAGGGCTCTTTCAAACGAGCGAATAGCATCTGGACTAAATCTTGACCCATTCATTTCAATGGGTCTGTATAAACACACACATTCCACACATCATCTTTGCATTCAGTTAAAATCGCATCATGTTCTATATTGTGCATTTTTCATGCAACTCTGGTTTAATAGAAGTTAATGGGCATTGTGTGAACAATAATGGAAGGCAACCAGATGCAATGCATTTTTCACTGATGGTTGCTAGGAGATGTAGATTGTTATTCTTTATTTTTTTATTCATGCATGTGAAAAACTCATGTAATCTGGATCCAGATGGAAAAAACACACACATTGAACGCAATCACAGTAAAAACTGATTGAAATTGTATGCAAAACCATCAGTTTTTCCCTGAACAGATCCTAACACAATCTGTATTATTCATGTGAAAGAGGCCTTAGAATTTTAGAAACATTTTTCAAAAATGTAAATTTTTACACAGATGTGCCAATACAGTGCCCAATATGTTGTGCCCAACATATGCCAGTGTGAAATGCATGCCCTCTTATTAAAATACAGTGATTCCTGGTTTTATAAATACCCTACATGTGGCCCTAATCTTTTGTCTAGACATACAACAGAGCTCAGGAGTAAAAGAACACCATGAGCATTTGAGGCCCAATGAGGTGATTTACGCATCTTGTTCTGCCAACTGATGCGAATCCATTGATATGGACGTGTGAATGGACCCTAAAGGTGGTCATTTATTTAGACCGGCATTTTAGACGCCAGTCTTAATAATCCCTGTGCTGGTGGTGAATCCACCGAAGTTATGTAGCGGCACCAGCCTCTATATAACTTCAGTGTATCCAGTGTATCTACGCCAGGTTATTTGCTGGCATAGATTTAACATTTTCTACACCTAAACCCGTCTCTTTCCCCATCCACCCCACACCCCCTGTTTTAGCCTTGGCGTGAATTGGGAAAAGTCACAGATTGCAACGCAAATAACCTTTGGGCCGTAATCTGCGACTGATACACGCCACAAAACTGGTATATATCTGATAGTAAATGACCCCTAAAGTCTTTTTCTGACATCCTCATTTACACACTACAAATATATTACCAGTGTTGACCTCTAGAGCTACATTGTTAAGCAAGTCATATTTGCTTTTCAAATAGATTGACAACTCAAGCATGACACTTAACACTGCAATCAAGTGTAGTTCCCAAAAAGTTTATAGCTTTTATTGGAGAAGACTGGGTGGCATATTACTCACAAGAGGATACATCCTATGACTGCTACTTAATATTTCAGTTTTCATTTACTAAAAGAATACATATATTTTAAGAGAGAAAAGTGTATGGTGACTTTTTTTAAACAAAATTTAGAAAAAAAAAATATAGCAGCAAAAAAAATCTGTTACATTTAAATCCCAGTGGAATCTTTACTATATTAGACGGATGACAATGTTATCTGCAGTTATATCATACTCATGTGAGTATGCACCACAGGCACATTTTGTCTGGTTTATTTCATATGATTTAAATGTAATGACTAATAAAAGCTAATTAGTATTGCTTGAAGCAGCCACTGGGAAAATCATAATTTAGTCATAGAAAACTCAAGTAAACAGCAGCCATTTCATATTCATCTCGATATACTGTCTCTAAATATGCTGGACTTTATTCAGTAGCTTAAAGTGCAGTTTTTCTCAAAGTAGGATTCAACATCTTTACAAAGGTATTATCAATAATAGATATGTGATTGTAATAATCAGATATAATGTAATACTGTAGCCACATGCCACATTTATTGATTGTGGCTAGAGATGAGCGAACACCTTGATGTTCGGGTTCGAGAAGTTCGGCCGAACTTCCCAAAAATGTTGGGGTTCGGGATCCGAACTCGACCCGAACTTTATCCCGAACCCCATTGAAGTCAATGGGGACCCGAACTTTTGGGCACTAAAAAGGCTGTAAAATAGTCCAGGAAAGGGCTAGAGGGCTGCAAAAGGCAGCAAAATGTAGGTAAATGCCCTGCAAACAAATGTGGATAGGGAATTGAATTAAAATAAAATAAAATAAATAAAAATGAACCAATATCAATTGGAGAGAGGTCCCATAGCAGAGAATCATGCGTCATATCACCCACCACTGGAGAAGGCCACTTTCAGTTATTTCGGCCCAGCACCCAGACCGAGGATACAGGTCCCACTGCAAGGAATCATGCGTCATATCACCCACCACTGGAGAAGGCCACTTTCAGTTATTTCGGCCCAGCACCCAGACCGAGGATACAGGTCCCACTGCAAGGAATCATGCGTCATATCACCCACCACTGGAGAAGGCCACTTTCAGTTATTTCGGCCTAGCACCCAGACAGAGGAGAGAGGTCCCACAGCAAGGAATCATGCGTCATTTCACCCACCACTGGAGAAGGCCACTTTCAGTTATTTCGGCCCAGCACCCAGACCGAGGATACAGGTCCCACTGCAAGGAATCATGCGTCATATCACCCACCACTGGAGAAGGCCACTTTCAGTTATTTCGGCCCAGCACCCAGACCGAGGATACAGGTCCCACTGCAAGGAATCATGCGTCATATCACCCACCACTGGAGAAGGCCACTTTCAGTTATTTTGGCCCAGCACCCAGACCGAGGAGAGAGGTCCTACAGCAAGGAATCATGCGTCATATCACCCACCACTGGAGAAGGCCACTCAGTTATTTCGGCCCCACCACCCAGACAGAGGAGAGAGGTCCCACAGCAAGGAATAAGGCGTCATATCACCCACCACTGGAGAAGGCCACTTTCAGTTATTTCGGCCCCAGCACCCAGTCAGATTAGAGGTTCATTCAACTTTGGTTTGCACCGCAAGATCATGGTAAAGGATTCAATAAAGAAGTGCCCCGGAGAACAAGAATACATAGTTGAGGGGGAGGCAGTTATAAATGTCTATTCTGCACAAGGGAGGCACAGGTCCTGTGGGATCCATGCCTGGTTGATTTTTATGAACGTCAGCTTGTCCACGTTGGCTGTGGACAGGCGGCTACATTTGTCAGTAATGACGCCCCCTGCCGTGCTGAATACACGTTCAGACAAAACGCTGGCCGCCGGGCAGGCCAGCACCTCCAAGGCATAAAATGCTAACTCTGGCCACGTGGACAATTTGGAGACCCAGAAGTTGAATGGGGCCGAACCATCAGTCAGTACGTGGAGGGGTGTGCAGACGTACTGTTCAACCATGTTATTGAAATGCTGCCTCCTGCTAACACGTTCTGTATCAGGTGGTGGTGCAGTTAGCTGTGGCGTGGAGACAAAACTTTTCCACATTTCTGCCATGCTAACCCTGGCCTCAGAGGAGCTGGCCGTGACACTGCTGCGTTGGCGATCTCTTGCTCCTCCTTTGCCTTCGCCTTGGGCTTCCACCGGTTCCCCTGTGACATTTGGGAATGCTCTCAGGAGAGAGTCTACCAGCGTGCGCTTGTACTCGCGCATCTTCCTATCACGCTCCAGTGCAGGAAGTAAGGTGGGCTCCAGCAGGGTGGCAACTCAGTAGTCCGCACACGTTAAAATGTGGGCAACTATGCGGTCGTTGCGGAGGCACTGCAGCATGTAGTCGCTCATGTGTGCCAGGCTCCCCATAGGTAAGGACAAGCTTTCCTCTGTGGGAGGCATATCGTCATCGTCCTCTGTATCCCCCCAGCCACGCACCAGTGATGGGCCTGAGCTGTGTCGGGTGCCACCCCGCTGTGAACCTGCTTCATCCTCATCCCCCTCCACCTCCTCCTCATCCTCCTCGTCCTCCAGTAGTGGGCCCTGGCTGGCCACATTTGTACCTGGCCTCTGCTGTTGCAAAAAACCTCCCTCTGAGCCACTTCTAACAGACTGGCCTGAAAGTGCTAAAAATGACCCCTCATCCTCCTCCTTCTCCTCCTGGGCCACCTCCTCTTCCATCATCGCCCTAAGTGTTTTCTCAAGGAGACATAGAAGTGGTATTGTAACACTGATAACGGTGTCATCGTCACTGGCCATGTTGGTGGAGCAGTCTCTCCAGCATGTGCCCTGCATCGTCTTCCACACAGTCTTCCTCCCTGACCTCCTGTTCGGTCTGCACACTGCAGAAAGACGCAGCAGTTGGCACTTGTGTTTCGTCATCATCAGAGACGTGTGTACTGCGATGAGATGGTATTCCCATGTCCTCATCATCAGGAAACATCAGTGGTTGTGCATCAGTGCATTCTAGGTCTTCTACCACTGGGGAAGGGCTAGGTGGATTCCCTTGGGAAACCCTGCCAGCAGAGTCTTCAAACAGCATAAGAGACTGCTGCATAACTTGAGGCTCAGACAGTTTTCCTGATATGCATGGGGGTGATGTGACAGACTGATGGGCTTGGTTTTCAGGCGCCACCTCTGCGCTTTCTGCAGAAGACTGGGTGGGAGATAATGTTGTGAACGTGCTGGATCCACTGATCCTTTATTGTACTCACCATCACCACCTCCTCAGGCAGAGAGTTCCATAGTCTTACTGCTCTTACCGTGAAGAACCCTTTTCTATGTTTGTGTACAAACCTTCTTTCCTCCAGATGCAGAGGATGTCCCCTCGTCACAGTCACAGTCCTGGGGATAAATAGATGATGGGAGAGATCTTTGTACTGACCCCTGATATATTTATACATAGTTATTAGATCTCCCCTCAGTCGTCTTTTTTCTAGAGTGAATAACCCTAATTTTGATACCCTTTCAGGGTACTGTAGTTGCCCCATTCCAGTTATTACTTTAGCTGCCCTCCTCTGAACCCTCTCTAGCTCTGCTATGTCTGCCTTGTTCACGGGAGCCCAGAACTGTACACAGTACTCCATGTGTGGTCTGACTAGTGATTTATAAAGTGGTAAGACTATATTTTCATCACATATTATTGATGCAACCCATTATCTTATTGGCCTTAGCAGCAGCTGCCTGACACTGGTTTTTACAGCTTAATTTGTAATTTATTAAAATTCCTAGATCCTTTTCCATGTCAGTGTTACTGAGTGTTTTACCATTTAGTATGTACAGGTGACTTGCATTATTCCTTCCCATGTGCATAACTTTACATTTGTCAGTGTTAAAACTCATCTGCCATTTCTCTGCCCAAGCCCCCAATCTATCCAGATCCCTCTGTAGCAGAAAACTGTCCTCTTCAGTGTTAATTACTTTACACAGTTTAGTGTCATCTGCAAAAATTGATATATTACTGTGCAGGCCTTCTACAAGATCATTAATAAATATATTGAAGAGAATAGGGCCCAATACTGACCCCTGAGGTACCCCACTAGTGACCGTGACCCAATCTGAGTGTGTACCGTTAATAACCACCCTCTGTTTTCTATTACTCAGCCAGTTACTTACCCACATACAGATATTTTCTCCTAGTCCAAGTGTTCTCATTTTATATACTAACCTTTTATGTGGTACAGCGTCAAATGCTTTGGAGAAGTCCAGATATACGACATCCATTGATTCGCCGCTGTCAAGTCTAGAACTTACCTCCTCATAGAAACTGATTAAATTAGTTTGACATGACCGATCCCTCATGAAGCCATGCTGATATGGTGTAATTTGCTTATTTTCATTGAGATACTCCAAGATAACATCTCTTACAAAACCTTCAAACAGTTTACCCACAACAGATGTTAAACTTACCGGCCTATAATTTCCAGGCTCTGTTTTTGGACCCTTTTTGAATATTGGCACCACATTTGCTATACGCCAGTCTGGTGGAACAGTCCCTGTCAGTATGGAGTCCGTGAATATCAAAAATAAGGGTCTGGCTAGGACATCACTTAATTCCCTTAGGATACGGGGGTGTATGCCATCCGGTCCTGGCGATTTGTCTATTTTAATCTTTTAAGTCGCTGCTGTACTTCTTCCTGGGTCAGACATGGCACTTTTAAAGGGAATTTACTTTTACATTTTGCATTTCATCTGACAGTTTATTTTCCTTAGTGAAAACAGTGGTGAAGAAAATATTTAATAGCTTGGCTTTATCCTCATCGCTTTCTGCAACTCCCCCCTCATTGCTATGTAGAGGGCCGACTCCTTCAGGTTTATATTTTTACCATTTATATAATTGAAAAACATTTTAGGGTTAGTTTTGCTCTCTTTGGCAATTAATCTCTCGGTCTCTAGTTTGGCAGTTTTTATTAGTTTTTTACATATTCTATTTTTATCCTTATAGTTTATCAGTGCTTCCTGGCTCCCCTCCTGTTTTAGTGATTTATATGCTTTCTTTTTGTCATTTATTGCTTTTTTTACGGTTCTATTTATCCACATTGTGATCGATGCATACCTTATAGAAATAAAAGGCTAAGAAATAAGAAGAAACCAATTTGATGTTACAATGCTTTTAAAAATCTCCCATTTTGTGGTTGTATTTTTATTTTTGAGGACTATGTCCCAGTTAATTGGGCCTATGGCCTCTCTTAGTTGGCTAAATTTTGCTATTTTGAAGTCCGGTATTCTTATTCCTCCCTGTAGAAACTCTCGTTTGAAGGATAATTGGAAGGTTATTACTTTATGGTCACTATTTCCCAGGTGTCCCCCGACCTGCACGTCTGTTACCGTTCAGCAAGCACCACAATAAGAAACAAAAATATTTGGCCCAATATATTGATTTCAAATTCAGGCCTTTTTTTTTACAAGCACCTAACACTGTCTGCCTATTTATTTATGTAGCGTATTACACTAATCCAGGCACAGCAGTAACCACTGATTTAGGGGAATATCTCTTTTAGGGCTGGGTTTTAGGTCCTGGATGAAAGGTATCCTTTTATGGACAGTTTTAAACTAGGCCTGCAACAGCTGGAACACCATATTCAGGGTATTGCTATTTTGGCAATTGAATTTCACCCCAGAACAAAATATATGTTTTGCCGGGCACTATTATAGTTCCCCAGCCACAGCTGAAACCACTGATTTATGGTATTGCTATTTTGGCAATTGAATTTCACCCCAGAACAAAATATATGTTTTGGCGGACACTATTATAGCTTGCCAGCCAGAGCTGAAACCACTGATTTATGGTATTGCTATTTTGACAATTGAATTTCACCCCAGAACAAAATATATCCTTTGCAGGACACTATGAAACTTGGCCAGCCACAGCTGAAACCACTGATTTATGGTATTGCTATTTTGGCAATTGAATTTCACCCCAGAACAAAATATATGTTTTGGCGGACACTATTATAGTTTGCCATCCACAGCTGAAACCACTGATTTATGGTATTGCTATTTTGGCAATTGAATTTCACCCCAGAACAAAATATACCCTGTTACGGACAGATTTAAACTAGGCCTGCAACAGCTGGAACACCAGATTCAGGGTATTGCAATTTTGGCAATTTAATTTCACCCCAGAACAAAATATATGATTTGCAGGACACTATGAAACTTGGCCAGCCACAGCTGAAACCACTGATTTATGGTATTGCTATTTTGGCAATTGAATTTCACCCCAGAACAAAATTTATGTTTTGGTGGACACTATTATAGTTTGCTAGCCAGTGCTGGGACACCAGATTTAGGGGATTGCTAATTTGACAATTGAATTTCACCACAGAAAATAATCTATCCTTTGCCAAACAGCAGACAGTATTATACTTGGCTAGCCAAAGCTGGAACACCAGATTTAGGGGATTGGTATTTTGGCAATTGTATTTAACCCCTTAATAAAATATAGAAATTGCTATCCTGAGTTTCTAGGGGTGACAATTAGCACAGGCAAGCCCCTGATGTAGGATATAGCAAAAAAAAACTAGTATTGATGGATTGATGGACTTGGTGGCAGCTTGTTCTGGTGCACCACAAGTCACAAAATGGCCGCCGATCACCCCAGAAAATAAGTGACAGAAAAACGCTCTGTGCAGCCTAAAAACCAGTGAGCAAGTAACTAGCAGAAGTTCAATCATTCACAGCTGTAGATCGATCACTTCATTAGGTGCTTTTGCAGACTTTTCCCTGCCTAATCTCGCCCTCACAGCAGCTGCGTCCTCTCCCTACACTAATCAGAGCAGTGTGACGTGCGCCACTACGTGACTCCAGCTTAAATAGAGGCTGGGTCACATGCTGCACTTGGCCAATCACAGCCATGCCATTAGTAGGCATGGCTGTGATGGGCTTTTAGGGCAAGAAGTAAAACAATAGCTGATTGGCTGCTGTGCAGCCCTTCAGAAAGCGGGAAGAAATCGCCGAACAACGAACCCAAACCCGAACTTTTTTGAAAATGTTCGGGTCCGGGTCCCTGTCCCGAACACCCCAAAATTCGGTACGAACCCGAACTATGCTCGAACTGTTTTTATGCAGTTTTTAAAGCCAAAGCCAGGAGTGGATCATAAGCAGGGGGCACATTTAACGCCTTAGTGACCAAGCAAATTTTTATTTTTCTTTACATTTTTTTAATCAATTTGATTCCAGGAGCTAAATATATATATTTTTTTGTCAGTGTCGCTGTATGAGCCCTTGTTTTTTGTGGGACAATTATCCTTGGAACCATATAGGGGTACACATAACATTGATTAACTTTTATTAAAGAATTTTCCCAATTCCCTGTTTCCACGGGGAGATGGGCCTAAGTGCCTCAGGTGGTCGGGCTTACAGAACATGCAAGCAGGCCCTCGCTCCACTGTTTCACTGTTACACAAATGGAGTTGCACAGCAAGCTATGATGTTTCCGTAAGTCATTAAAAGGCAAAGGTGCAGGTTTAGAGTCTGTTAGTGACCAGTGTAAAAAAACATGTATGGGCAGTAACTAATGGAATAACAAAGGTGATTTCTTCTCATTGTGAATCCACTCCTGGCTTTGGTTCAAACCTGTGTCTAAAAACTTGAATGTGGAAACCCAACCTTGCTACACCAGTGCTTCTTGAACATAATTAATTTTTTTTTAAAGGGATGGGCACATAACATGCTATATGAATTACACAGTGATATGGGAACACTGCTTCAGATGAGGTTATTATTTTTTAATTATCATTGTTCTTACTAATTATAACAAATACCTAAGGCTGCATTCACATTGGCGAGTTTTCCGCGCGGGTGCAATGCGTGATGTGAACGCATTGCACCCGCACTGAATCCTGACCCATTCATTTCAATGGGTCTGTGTACATGAGCGTTTTTTTTCACGCATCACTTGTGCGTTGCATGAAAATCGCAGCATGTTCTATATTCTGCGTTTTTTACGCAGCCCTAGCCCGATAGAAGGGAATAGGGCTGCGAGAAAAATGCATTGAATCCACAAGCAAGTGCGGGTGCGTTGGGTTTTTCACTGATGGTTGCTAGGAGATGTTGTTTGTAAACCTTCAGTTTTTTATCACGCACGTGAAAAACGCATCAAAACACATTGCACCCACGCGGAAAAAAACTGAACAACTGAACGCAATCGCAGGCAAAACTGAATGGCTTGGCCTGTGAAATCGCACAGTTTTCACTGAGCGCATCCGGAACGCATCCGGACCTAAATCCGTCACGCTCGTATGAACCCAGCCTAAGGCTACATGCACACGACCGTTGGAGTTTTGCGGTCCGCAAAACACAGGAGCTGCTCCGCGTTCAGTTCCGCAATTTGCGGAACGGAACGTGGCCCATTATAGAAATGCCTATTCTTGTCCGCAAAACGGACAAGAATTGGACATGCTCTATTTTTTTTGCGGGGGCACGGAACGGAGCAAGGGATGCGGACAGCACACAGGCCTAAGTCAGAAGAAACAGAATCTGACCTTCAATAGCAGTTTTACGAAAGTTATTGAAAATAAAAACTGGCCCATAGCAACCAATCGCAGCACAGCTTTCATTTGTCAGCAGCTCAATATGAAATGTAAGCTGTACTTATTACTATGAGCAACATAGACAGTTTTATTTTGGGCAGTTTCATAAATCTGCCCTTTTGTCTTGTGTATTCTGATCAGGGCTATGCATAATTTGCGCATACACACAATTGCTTTCCCTGTCCAATGCTGGTCCTACAGATATAACATAGCAGGGTGGCTTTGGGTATGTACGATAACTGGAGCTGTCTTACTTGTGTCCACACAAAAAACTGTTTCATCTATGGTTAAATACAACTCCTGGCCTTTGCACATGTCTGGATTCATTATGTTCTTTCTATTATACCCTACAACTGGGGTTCACAAGCTTTCTTGGTCCACGTGCCGCATTATATTGCACACTGCCAAAGGCTGCAATAAAACTCAAAGGCATATGCCCTTCTGAGACATTTACGGTAAATGAAAATAAAAGTTAGTGAGGACACCTCCTGTCCATTGTGTCTATGGCCCATGCTGGCTGCTGTTTCACACTAGCTCTAATCTGTTCCGGCAGGTTGTTTCAGTAGAGGAACAGCCTGCCAGAGGTCATCCTGCTGGAGTTCATGGCATACATGGCATAGCTAGATAGTACCTTTCCCTACCAGCTCCCATTGACTATAATGGGATCTGGCCTGTTTATGACATAAGTGCCAGGATTCATCCGGATAATAGACATTGCTTGCAGTGGTTTTTGTCCAGCCGAATCTCAGCACTAATGCCGGATTCAGGCCAGATCTCAGCCGGGTCCTATTATAGTCAATGGGGCCTGATGGTGCTCCAGCCCCTTCCAGCTATGCCGTATGGAATGAACTGGGGCAGACTTTTCCTCTACCAGAACAGCCTGCCTGAACAGTTTAGCGCATGTGTGAAAGTTGCCTAAATTCTGTTAACAACAGCTGATGTAAGATGGCAGCCCCCATGATCATGTTCTGGAAACATTAAAAAATCTTCAGTCAAAAAATAAAAACAGATTAGGAAAAAGGGTGTATGTTACTCTCTGGTTTTAATGAGTAGAGAATAGATAGAAGTGACATATTCTATTTAAAGCCATATAGGTGAAGTACACATTTTGGGGGTCATTTATTATTTGGGATCATTTTCATGTAACTTTTAAGTCTGGTTTACATTGTGTGGTTGCACCATATTTATGAAATGGTGCACAGTTGTCATGTATCTGGTACAATGTACTGTTATATGACTTAGTCTTAAAAAATACACAAGGGGCTACCTTGTGTAGGATGTGACTTTTTTGCGACTTTTCTTCTACGACATGACAAGTGTCTCAGACTGTAAATGTGCCATAATCCAAGTTTAATCTCACACTTTTAGCTCTAAAACATAGACCACTGTGAAAAGTGACTAGGATCACGAAATGTCGCAAAAATTACGCAGGTGCCATGGAAATGTCACATGACTTGAGACTTTTATGCCACTGACTTATCTGATTTCAGAAATCTATACTGCAAAAAGGAATAAGAAATATGTGGGATTTTAGTTATGTAATTATGTTTTTGGAGTAAATTTTATTTACTAAATCTGTTAAAATTTAATTATAGAGTTCACAAACTTTTTGTATAAATTCACGTCTGTTAGGTATATAACTCGATAGGTTGCCTGTCAGTGTAACACTGACAAGCAATAACGCTCTGGAATATTATTTTGAGACAAAAGGGACAACAAAAAATAATATTCAGTTTAACTCTTACACGCACCACAACATAACTGTAAAGTATAGTGTAAAGTTTATGGTGTAATACAACCGATACCTGGATGTAATGGATGGGAATGGAGATAACCTGAATTCTAATCTAGATTCTTTGTCATGGTATCTACTTAAACCACCTTTGATTGGTGAGTACTATACTCTTTCTGTTTGACATATATGTGCTCTGGCTGATTTGGAGAATTTTGTGCATTCATGCATTCATCAATAAGAGATCTTCTCAAAGTGAAAGATGGATAGATTTGCAGTGACCTGCTGGTTCACTGCTAAGGGGTTAATGTTATAGTTCACTGAGGAAGCGTTAATGTTATTATTAGTGTTGAGCAAATCGAGCTTTGGATCAAAGATCTAAAGTTGATTCATCCAAAACTTCCTTTTAATGCTGTACGGAGATCTGTCTCCGTACAGCATTAAAATGTATGGACTTCAGCAAGGTGAAATTCGTTATCACTGAAGTCTCGCTGGACTTCGGTGAATACCTTCTGCCATCGCTTTTTAAACTTAAAGACCATTTTAAAACATGGATCCAAAGTCGGCTTCTGTAATGGCTGGTACCTAGGTTCCCGAAGCCAAATTCGGATCCAAGTTTTAAACTGCTTGCTTGGCTCAACACTGGTTATTATACACTGTGGCTCACATTTAAAGTTGTTAGGATGTTTACTGGAATGCTACTTATGCACAGTGGCACAAATGTCTACTTTACTGTGCATTATGTATTCCAAAATGTTGTGTGTGGGAGAAAGTAGTTAACTGGCAGATGCTGGGTGGTGGGTTGACTACATTCTCCCCTGGATAATTGTTAGATCCGGTTAAGTCAGCCTAGAGTAAGGAAATGTATGCTGATGCTTTTCGGTAAGCCAGACAAGCTAAATAAAATAAAAATAAAAATTCTTCTCCAGGGAGACACCATCCCTGTGAGTGAAAGTTGCCAGAAATGTGACTTTGCTAAGAAATGTCCTCTGAAGAAAAGAAGAATTTAATTATTTCAGAAGGGGGAGGACCAAAAGGGACAGTGCTTGGACAGAGACTAAAAGGGTAACACACGCATATGACTTCAGACTTTACTGCACATGATCTGGGTTATATTGCTTCTGGAGCTATCCACACAACTGAGACAAACAGGCCACCCGAACTAAGACTCTACCCTGCAATTCGGCATTGCAGAGAAATATTGAGAGTGATTGCATGCCTTTGGTCATTTGGGAAGATTGCATGTATCTATAGAAATAGACTCAGGGAGGACCATCACCATAGCCATCCCTATACCCAGCCTTTGGAAAAGCCTACTCTGTAAAATACTTGAGAACTATGTCTACTGCTTGTATTTGCACTGTGACACCCATCATTTATTTAGTGAAAGAGAACAGTTATGTTATTATAATGAAGCTATCCTCATCATTATTCTCCACATCCGATCTAGTCACCTGCTCTCCTGCCTTGTATCCTGCTACCCATTCACTAAACATCAAGGGCACCCCAGCCACCACCAGGCAGGAGACCCCAAAGTCTAGGGTGTTCCCCAAGGGAAAAAGAGTTGCACCCCTCAAACCATGCACACCCAGTCAGGGGAGGGGGGGGGAGTACTGGAGCAGGAATTAGCAACTGTGAGAACTATAATCACCCTTATCACCACAGCCACCACTACCTTTCTCCCTGCTCTTTACTGCCCTCAGCCTGTGGGCCGGCTTGCTGCACATTGACCATCCTTTTTGTCTAAGGCTGTAAACATTTTGTCAGGAACTTATAGATGTTCACTCCTAAATTACAATTCCTCTTCGCATTAATTTTTGTTGCAGCACTTCATAGAAGTCTGACATATAGAATCTAACATTTTGCTACATTTGTTCATCATGATTCAGGATAAAACCTATATTTATAAGTAAATGTCTAGCTATAAAAAGATCATTCAACAGATCTTTGTATTGTCAATTAACTTTGTATGTGAGTTTTTCCCAAACCAAATAAACTACTCATTCACTTACTTAGACGGTCGACCCCATGCACATGACTGTATCCGTTTTCATCCACAAATTGTGGATACGCAAAACACAGATGCTATCCGTGTTACATCCACATTTTTTGTAAAACCATTAACTTCAATCGGTCCGTGGACCGCATTTTGCAGACAAGTATAGGACAGGTTCTTTATTTTTGCTCCATTTTAATCATATCCTTTTTTTATACATGGGTGCCTAAACCTGTTCCTAATATGTCATGTGTGCTGTGACTAGTGAGTTGTATAGAGGCAAATCTATATTCTTGTCATGTGCATCTATGCATCTTTTGACACATCCCATGACTTAGGCTCCTTTCACACGGGCGAGTTTTCCGCGCGGGTGCAATGCGTGACGTGAACGCATAGCACCCGCACTGAATCCTGACCCATTCATTTCAATAGGTCTGTGTACATGAGCGTTTTTTTTCACGCATCACTTGTGCGTTGCGTGAAAATCGCAGCATGTTCTATATTCTGCGTTTTTCACGCAGCATCCGCAAGCAAGTGCGGGTGCGTTGCGTTTTTCACTGATGGTTGCTAGGAGATGTTGTTTGTAAACCTTCAGTTTTTTATCACGCGTGTGAAAAACCCATCAAAACGCATTGCACCCGCGCGGAAAAAACTGAACAACTGAATGCAATCGCAGGCAAAACTGAATGGCTTTTCCTGTGAAATCGCACAGTTTTCACTGAACGCATCCGGACCTAATCCGGACACGCTCGTGTGAAAGAGGCCTTAATCTGCCATGGCAGCTGCTTTCTGGCTCTGGTTGCTAAAGTTAAGTTGATTGTTTATTGTTGTATCCCCAATTCTCTTGAGTTTTTTTAAAGTGTTTTATTATTTAATACATTAAATGATTTGTTTGTCCTAGTTAATAATATTATATTTAGGCCTTATATACACAACAGGTTGGTTCAGCATCTGAGACGCATTTTTTGCCAGTCGGATGCAGACCCATTAACTTCAATGAGACCTCTAAAGATATGGCCAGCACTCTGTGTGCTGCCTGCATCCGCTCATCCATTTTGCGCCCCCAGAAAAAAATAGAACATGTCCTATTCTTGTCCACATAACGGATAATGATAGGACTGCTCTATTGAGCACCGGACGTTCCGTTCAGCAAAATGCGGAAGGCACACAGCTGTCATCCGTGTTTTGCAGATTCACAATTTTCAGACCGCAAAACAGACACAGCCGTGTGCATGAGGCCTTATCCACATAAAACTGGATTTACAACTTCTATACACTTGCTTCCAGCTTCCCCAAATTATTTTGTACTATTATATTGTTCCCTTCTCTTTTAACCCTTTCAACCCTGGGCCAGTTTTCACCTTCCTGCCCAGGCCATTTTTTGCTAATCTGACATGTGTCACTTTATGTAGTAATAACTTTGGAACGCTTTTATTTATCCAAGTGTGGTGTCTCACAGGGTGAGGTAATTGAGGGTGTATATGTGTCTCCCAGGTTCCTAGCATGGGCTGAAGAAAGCTATTTAGGGAAAGGGATAAAAACCTAAACCTGGGTCCTGATGAGCTGCACATGGGGGGTTGCTAGATAACTGGGCTGGCAAAAAGGTTTGCTCAGAACTCCCCAGGAGCTGGAGAAGCCACATCTCACTGAGGAACCTCTGAAGGTCCAGAGCCGAAAGACTGCAAGTATCACAGGTTGCTGTTCAGACTGTGTGGTTATTTTGCGTGGGCTGAGGTTAGCACAGCCACGTCCTAGAGAGGGAATTATTGTTTAGTTAGAGCCTGGACAAGGCTAGGTGTTCTGTTTATGATTTGTGTTTTGTTCAACCTGTGAAATAAAGCTGGCAGGATGCCAGTGTAACTGCACTTCGGGCTCCTGAGGTCTCCTTGCGGTAGATATCTGACTAATCCCCCTGCCTTTTCACCCCTGGAAAGGGGAGCTGGGCAACAGACCACCACACAAGCCATTCTGAGATTGTTTTCTCATGACACATTGACACTTCATGATAGTCATAAATTTGAGTCAATATATTTCACCTTTATTTATGAAAAAATCCCAAATTTACCCAAAATTTCCAAAACTTCAATTTTTCTGCTTTTAAAACAGAAAGTAATACCTCATAAAATATTTATTACTTAACATTCCCCATATGTCTACTTTATGTTGGCATCATTTTTTAAATGTCATTTTATTTTTTTAGGACTTTAGAAGGCTTAGAAGTTTAAGAAGAAAATTTCCGAAACCCACTTTTTAAGGACCAGTTCAGGTCTGAAGTCACTTTGTGGGGCTTACATAGTGGAAACCACCCATAAATAACCCCATTGTAGAAACTACACCCCTCAAACTACTCAAAACTGATTTTACAAACGTTGTTAACCCTTTAGGTGTTCCACAAGAATTAATGGAAAAGGGAGATGAAATTTCCAAATTTCACTTTTTTGGCAGATTTCCCATTTTAATCGATTTTTTTTTTTTTTTTTTTTTTTCATTAACACATCTAAGGCTGGGTTCACACGAGCGTGTCCGGATTAGGTCCGGATGCGTTCAGTGAAAACTGTGCGTTTTCACAGGTAAAGCCATTCAGTTTTGCCTGCGATTGCGTTCAGTTTTTCATACGCGTGATAAAAAACGGAAGGTTTACAAACAACATCTCCTAGCAACCATCAGTGAAAAACGCAACGCACCCACACTTGCTTGCGGATGCAATGCATTTTTCACGCAGCCCCATTCATTTCTATGGGGCTAGGGATGCGTGAAAAACGCAGAATATAAAACATGCTGCGATTTTTCACACAACGCACAAGAGATGCGTGAAAAAAAACGCTCATGTACACAGACCCATTGAAATGAATGGGTCAGGATTCAGTGCGGGTGCAATGCGTTCACATCACGCATTGCACCCGCGCGGAAAACTCGCTCGTGTGAAAGGGGCCTAAGGTTAACAGCCAAACAAAACTCAATATTTATTACCCTGATTCTGCAGTTTACATAAACACCCCACATGTGGTCATAAACTGATGTAGGGGCACACAGCAGGGAGCAGAAGGAAAGGAAAGCCATATGTTTTTTGGAAGGCAGATTTTGCTGAACTGGTTTTTAGATGCTATGTCCCATTTGAAGCCCCCCCTGATGCACCTTACAGTAGGAACTCCCAAAAAATTACCCTATTTTGGAAACTAGGGGATAAGGTGCCAGTTTTATTGGTACTATTTTGGGGTATATATGATTTTTATTTGCTTCATATTACATTTATATTTTGGCAAGGTAACCAAAAAATAGCTGTTTTGGCACAGTTTTCTTATTTTTTACAACATTCATCTGACAGGGTAGATCATGTGCTATTTTTATAGAGCAGATTGTTAGACGCAATGATGTCAAATATATCTACTTTCTTTGTTTATTTCAGTTTTACATAATAAAATACGTAGGTCAAATAGCGGCTACACCCTGTGTGAATAATGGGATAAGGTGCACACCCCAACGTAGTCTCGCCCACCAAGACTCAATACTAAAATTGATTAAAACAAATGACAAGAGGGCACACTTAATCTAAGGAATCAGTTAATATTAAAATTAAAATCAAATAGCTCAGTGCAACTTCATAACAAGCGTATAACTTAGTGCAACTTCACAATTCTGTGCAAAATAGTGCAAACATCTGTGCAATATTCTGTGCATATATAAACTCGTGCTGAATTAGCCCACAATCATATAGTCTTAAATGGAGTCTATAACCATAATAAAACTATTCTCATGAATCTATTCGCAATCTAATTCTCCAAACCAAAACCCTGGGTTCAGACCTGAGCGTTCTAAAAACGCGCGTTTTACGCGCGTTTTTGTCGCGCGTATTTCAGCGCGTTTTTGCAAATAGGAAACACGCGTAAAACGCCCCAAAAGAAGCTCAAGTACTTGTTTATGCGTTGGGCGTTTTACAGCGCGTTCAAACGCGCTGTAAAACGCTCAAGTGTGAACCACTCCCATAGGGATGCATTGGTTTTAATCTGTTGAGCGTTTTACAGCGCGTTTGAACGCGCTGTAAAACGCTCAGGTGTGAACCCAGGGAAAGACTGTTAAAAGTTAATGATAAAAGTTGTAATCAGTTTCTCCATAGGGCACAAACAGGGGATAAAATTCCGGTCCTCCGATATTATGATAGTGTCGCTTGGACAATACACTCACGTAACCACCAAGCGTGTGCAGGGGATTATTTTTTTTGCAGTAAGAGTTGATGTTTTTATTGGTACCATTTTTGGGTACATATGATTTTTTGATCATTCATTATTACACTTTATCGGGCACGGCAACAAAAAATTTGTAATTTTGGCACAGTTTTTATTTTTACAGCGTTCACCTGGGTTGGGTCATGTGATATTTTTATAGAGCAGATCCTAATGGATGTGGTAATACATAATATATGTACTTTTTCTTATTTAGGTTTTACGCAATAATAGAATTTTCGAAACAAAACAAATATGTTTTAGTGTCTCCATAGACAGAGCCATAGCTTTTTTTATTTTTTGACCTATTGTCTTAGGTAGGGTCTCAATTTTTGCGGGATGAGGTGACGGTTTGATTGGTACTATTTTGAGGGCATAAGCCTTTTTGATCGCTTGGTTTTGCAATTTTTTGTTATGTAAGGTGACAAAAAATTGCTTTTTTAGCACTGTTTTTATTTTTATTTTTTTACGATGTTCATCTGAGGGGTTATGTGATATTTTTATAGAGCAAGTCGTTAAAAACGCGGCAATACCTAATATGTCTACTTTCTATTAATTTATTTGACTTTAGCACAATAATAGCAGTTTTGAAGCAAACAAAAATCATATTTTAGTGTTTTTCATTGTCTGAGAGTGATAGCTTTTTTATTTTTTGACCGATTGTCTTAGGTAGGGTCTCCTTTTTTGTAGAATGACATGGAGGTTTGGTTGGTACTATTTTGGGGGCATATGCCTTTTTGATCGCTTGGTGTTGCAATTTTTGTGGTGTACGGTGACAAAAATAGCTTTTTTTTATACAGTTTTTATTTTTTTACGGTGTTAACCTGAGGGGTTAGGTCATGTAATATTTTTATAAAGCTGTTTTTTACGGACGCGGCGATACCTAATATGTATGCGTTTTTTTATTTATTTCTCTTTAACACAATAATAGCATATTTGAAACAAAAAAAATTATCTTTTAGTGTCTCCATGTTCTGAGAGCTATATATATTTTTTTGGGGGGATTTTCTTATGTGGGGGCTCAATTTTTGCGGTATGAGGTGACTGTTTTATTGGTATTTTATGGGACATACGCCTTTTTGGTTGCTTGGTGGTGTAATTTTTGTGTTGTAAGGTGACAAAAATGAATTTTTTTTTTACACAGTTTTTATAGATATATTTATAGAGCCAGTTGTTACGGATGCGGCGATACCTAATATGTGTGTTTTTTTATTTTTCTATTTTTTCATTATAAAATTTGGGGAAAGGGGCGTTTTTTTTCTTTTTTCACTTGAAACTTAATTTTTTTTTATTAAAAACACTTTTCTTTTTTTACTTTATTTCAGATTTCAACTTTTGGGGGTTTGATGCCCTCTGCAATGCATTACAATACATCTGTATTGTAATGCATTGCCTGTTAGTGTATGACACTGAGTCATATACTAACAGGTTGCCTAGTAGACCCAGCCTGAGGCTGGATCTCCCGAGCACCCGTAGAAAGCAGGTCTCGATGCCGTGCAAGGCATTGGGCGGCCACTGCACGGCATCCGGCTGCCTTTTCACCGATCGGGTCCCCGCCGATGCATGCATCAGGGGCCCGGCTAACCGGAACAGCTGATCCCCTGCAGCTGATCTATTTGGCGCAGCTCCTGCACCCGCCTGATCCGCGGGCCGTAATCCTAGGGTGCTGGTCGGCAAGTCATGTCCCGCTTCACTGTACTATAATGGTGCTGGTCGTGAAGGGGTTAATTTCATTACAGATCTTATTACCTTGACTGTAAACACTTGACAAGTTCAGTAGTAAGCATACTAAAAATAAGAGGGCCCTGGGGTAAAATAAAGTTTTATTTAAGGCTAAATGCACATGACAGTTGTTTTTCTCGGCTTCCGTTTCAGTTTTTTTTGCGGATAGGACAGGAACCCATTCATTTCAATGGGTCAGCAAAAAAATGCTGACCGTTCATCCGTTTGTGTTCCGCATCCGTTGTCGGTGTTTCCCTTCAGCAAAAAAAGTAGTGCATGTCCTACTTTTTTCTCATTTGCGGACGAGGATAGGCATTTATTACAGGGGATCTGTGAAAACAAAGGAATCCTCCAAAAAAAACTGATTGACCATCAGTTTTTTTTGCGGATCCCGATTTGCGGACAGCAAAAAACAACTGTCGTGTGCATTTAGCCTAATCCCAAGAAACAGTGATTTTGCGACTGAATGACTATTTTTTTCCGTTCCACCTTCTCACAAAAAAATGAATCCTTTATGTGTCCCTGTACTTTGAAATTTTTTTTGATATGTAATAGCAACATATAAAAGGTTTTGATTGGTGGAGGCCAAAGCGCTGAGACCCTTACCAATTGCAAGAAAGAGAAGAGAAAAGCACTCACAAAGAGCGCACTCTGTACTTGCTTGAACTCTTTGTGTTGTAATTTTAGGCTGTTTTCACACTAGCGTTGTTAGACTCCGTCAACGGAACTGCCTGCCGGGTCCAGCGAACCGTATGTACCCGGATACCTTTTTTTTTTCATATGCGTTTGACGGATCTGGTAAAATAACGGATCCGTTTCATCCGGTTTTAAACGGAATAACGGATCTGGTATTTACATTTTTCAAAGTTTAAAGGAACCAATTTCAGATGCAAATTGACTGTCTATAAAATGTTACCGAAGGTCACATATCCCTCAGATGCTGCCTCAGAAGATAACAAACATGATGCCAGACCACATTCAGTTTGACTTTCAGGCTCGAATCATTGTTTCCCACTGTAGGAAACATCTTCGTGCCAGACGGCGCCGTCGCTATTGGGTTCATCCGATCACTTCTGCCCAAATGAGAAGGGGTGCTTTTGAATTTCTTTTTCCCGAACTGCGGAATTATCCTGACAAGTTTCTTAACTACCTATGGATGAGCGTCTCTAGTCTAGGCTTGTTTTTACATATTTGCTAATTTTTATTTACACTTTTTTTATTTTCTTCTGATAGATTTCTGGCAACAGGAGAGATTTTGACGTCCCTCCATTATCAGTTTCGGCTAGGAATATCCACAGTTTCCTTGATTGTTAAGGATACCTGCCGTGCTTTGTGGGAGCAGTTGCATGAAGAGTTCATACCTCACCCAAGTCGGCAACAGTGGATCAAAATTTTCGAAAGTTTCCCAACTGTCTTGGGGCAGTGGATAGGAAACATATATACGTATTATTAAGCCCCAAGGCACTGGTTCTAAGTACTTTAATTACAAAAAATATTTAACTATCGCCTGACTAGGGCCAGAAGAATGGTTGAATGCGCATTTGGCATTCTGGTGGCTAAATGGCGTATTTTCACCAAACCCATTCAACTAAAAATAGAAACTGTTGATGAGGTACTAAAGGCCTGTGTGGTGTTACACAACTACCTCCTCATAAAAGAACCACTTCATGTCGAACAGATCCCTGAAGACATCGATTTGGCCAGTATTGAAAATTTTGGACCAAGGAGCACTGTAGCAGTTTCCAGGATGAGAGACTCCTTTTATGGAATAGTTCTGCTTCTCTGCAGGAAAAATGGACTGGCAAGACCAAATGATTTAAATTATTTGTGTTATCAGTTTTTTTTCATGAAAAATTAATGTAACTTGAATATATTCTAGATGCAGTTTGGTTGCATGTTTAAGTGGGTGGGTACAGTAGTGTGTGTTTATTGTTTTTCAAAATCTGTTTTGTAAAATGTTTGTTTATTAAACTTTTTTTTATACCATAGTCTTTATGCATATATTGATCTCCACACACTAGAGCAGCGACAAATACTTGTGTCGCTCCGCCAGTTTTTGGAGAATGTGATGCCTCTCTTCTCCACATTAGTCTTCTCTTGTCTGCATACACTCTCCACGCTGGAGGAGCGACAAATACTTGTGTCACTGTCAGCATTGGGAGAATATGTGATGCCTCTCTTCTCGAACTCTAGTCTTCTCTTGTTTACATACTCTCTCCACGCTAGACGAGAGACAAATACTTGTGTCGCTCCACTAGCGTTGGGAGAATATATGAGGCCTCTCTTCTCCACACTAGTCTTCTCTTGTCTACATACTCTCCCCACGCTGGAGGAGCGACAAATACTTGTGTTGCTCCACCAGCGTTGGGAGAATATGTGAGCACTAGAGCCCTCCATCTCCCTTAACTGGAGGAGCGACACATACTGAGGGGACAGTGGTGGCTGGCTCATCAGGGACTGCCTCCTGAGGAACTTCGGGCGCCCGAGTACTGCTTGGTGTTCTGTAAAGCAGAAGCACCCTTCACTCATCTCTACCCCATAAAATACTATGTGGATATCCAAGACAGAGTGCCAAATTACTATCTGCCTGGGCCATACACATAGATTGGATAACAAAATTCTGAATCTCTATAAACATAAGCTCTTACCTTCGCAGTTCTAGGGTTTTCGTAGGAACCCCAGAGCGGAATTATAGCGATATTCCCACCTTGAGGTTTCTCCCGAACCACTCAGGCCCGAAGTTCCTTGTTGTAATCTTTCTTATAGCGGCCCCTGATGGACCGCCACCGAACCATGATTGTCGCCCCCTGGAAAACAAGTTAGTCTTTAATCTACATGATTTTTTGACATCAAAAATGGTTTACTATTTAATTGATGTAGCCACAACGACAATGAAAATACATTTGTTGTTAAACTATCGGTGGCAGTGACCCACATCAACTAGACAGTAAACCACTTCTAAATAATAAAACATACGTGTCTGCAATATACAAATAAAATACTGTATACTTACGGCACTGCTCCCGTTGACTTTCTCTGAGGTCCACCCAATTCGGCACAATTGCCTCACCGATTTTTGTGCCAGAGGAGCCGGTTCGCACTGTGGTCTGCGTGGTGGCGGTCGGTGTGGTCCAATAATTCTGGGTGCGCCTCCACCATCTGGATAAGGAGGTCGTTATCTATGAAAAAGCTGACCTCCTTCTCATCCATTCTGGTGGAGACTCTGTAATCCTAAAAAAAAAAATACTGTTTGAAACTTTATTAACTTACAAGACTATAATTGCTAATACTCACATGACCCCGACCAACACGAGCTCCCCGACTTCCTCTGGCGGTTTGAGGACCTCTTTGTGAGGCAACAGGACAAGATGGCTATAAAATAGAAAAAAAAAATATTAGAAAACATACAACATGTATTTTTGGGGAAAAACATAAAAATATAAATACCTACCATTTGCTGTGCTCCATCTCCACTTTCCTCCTCTCCTGTTTCTTGTTCGCCAGAATGCACTTCCTCTTCAGATTAAACTGTGAGAAAAATACAAAGCATAATTAGAATACAGAGAAAATATTACAGGAGGGCTCCCGGCCACAATTGAAGAAATGTCTATTATGAAAAAAAAATTATATTTGAAATTTACACACAGACAAGCAGACCCTCAGAAATATTTCTTACTTTCCATTTATGGAAATTTAAAAGGGCCGGCGAGCAGGCTGTCAAGTTGCAGGCAGACAGTATGAGAGGCTGTCAGACGGGCAGGCTGGCTTGTCCAAATTTATTTTTCTAAAAAATTAATACAAAGAATGGTAGTTATAATTGTATACCTAAGACTAATACTCCTAGCATCTCCTAGGTACTTATTCTACCAACAGTCCCTATGCAAAAGTACATGGGGACTGCTGGCACTATAAGTACATAGTGGATGCTAGGAGTTGCAGTACATAGGACTACTACTCCTAGCATCCCCTATGTACGTGTACTACCAGCAGTCCCTATGCAAAAGTACATATACAGTAGTTTAAGTACATAGGAGATGCTAGTAGTAGTAGTACCTAGGACTATATGGTGTAGCTACAGAGGGGTATGTGGGGGTGGGAGATCCCCCCCCCCCTCCTCCTGGATCTCCCACCCCCACATACCTCTGTAGCTACACCACATGAATTTTTTTTTTTTTTAATCAGCCAGCGACAGGGCCGGTTCTAGGTTAAATGGGGCTCTGGGGCGAAAAACAACAGGTCAGGGCCGGTTCTATAACCCCCCCCCCCCTTCTAAACATTACATACCCATACACATATATATCTCTCAGTGCAGACAGTGCCCCAGTCAGTCCCACACACTGGTAGTGGGACCGTGGCGCCTAGATACAGAGATGGGGGTCAGTCGGTCCCACTCCCAGTGTGTGGGACTGACTGGGGCACTATCTGCATTGAAAGATATAGATGTGTATGGGTAATAGCGATATAGATGTGCATGGGTATGTAATGTTTAGGGATGGGGGTGATTAAAGAACTGTCCCTGACCTGATCGGCAACGTGTGTGGCATGTTCCTCAATCCTCTCGAGGAACATGCCACACGTGTTGCTGATCAGGTCAGGGCCGGTTCTAGAAACCCCCCCTCCTAAACATTACATACCCATATACACATCTATATCTCTATTACCCATGCACATTTATATCTCTCAGTGCAGAGAGTTCCCCAGTCAGTCCCACACACTGGGAGTGGGACCGACTGACCCCCATCTCTGTATCTAGGTGCCACGATCCCACTCGGAGTGGGACCGTGGGGGGTGAGATCTATTATTGTTGTTGTACCAGTACCTTGTCCTCCTTGGCTATGTGTGTGGCAGGCACTGGGCACTGTGGGCAGACTAGAGCGCTCAGGGTGGCAGAACTAAGTTTTGAACTGTCGCTTGGCAGTGGCACTTGTCGGCAGGCGGCAGCGACTCAGGTGAGGAGGCCCACGGCTGACTGTCTCAGGCTGGCTGGCTGCGCTGGCGCTCGTTGCTCCGTCCTTCTTCTCTGGGCCAAAATGATGCCAACATAAAGTAGACATATGGGGAATGTTGATTGATAACTGTTTTATGAGGTATTACTATCTCTTAAATGTAATTTTCACTAATGTTTTTAAAATTTTGCATTTTTTTTTATAAATAAAGGAAAAAATATTGAGACAAATTTACTGCTAACATGGAGTACAATGTGTCACCCGAAAACAGGGTCAGAATCGTCAGGAAGGTGAAAATTGGCCTGGGGTACAAGGGATTAATCTTACAACCAGAAGCAGACTGGTTCAAGTGTTTCCCCCAGGATAGTCACTAGTCGCCTACCCCCTATACAAGTGGCACATGGTTTTATTACATCAAGCATCCCAATAGAAATGGGCAAATGATTTCAGTGTTGTACTCCCTACACCAACAAACTTAAATGTACTTAATTGGGATTTTATGTGATAAACCAACACAAAGTAGCAAGTATGTGTGGTGTGAAGTGAAAAGAAAACGATATATGGTTTTCAAAATTACTAATAAATAAAAAGTCAATATGTGTAACGGTCCTTGGCTCACCTGAGTCAGAGGACAGCCGGCTGGTGGTTGGAGTCCAGTGGCAAAGACCCACAGAAGCAGGAGGCAGGTAGCGTGGTCGATCAGTCCGGGTCGGCAGTAGAGATGGCAGCGAGGTAACAGCAAGAGTAGACAGAGGCGTGGTCGGTGGAGGGCAAAGGGTCAATGCAGGCGGCAGTTCAGCGAGGTCAAACGGTCCGAGTCGGCAACAACGGTAAACAGCAGTAGTCGTGGAGGAGCAGAGAGGAAGCTTGCTACAGGCTTGGCGGCACAATAACCAGCAGAGGTCTGGTGCTAGAGGCTGGGCTTATAAAGGGGAAGTAATAGGTGCACGGAATCAAGACTGATGAACAAGAGTAGGCTGGAGCAAGATAGATCAAAGAGTTCAGCAGGAGGGAAAGTCCAGAAGGGCTGGTAGTCTAGTGGCTAGAGCTACCGCCTGGGACATGACTGGTCACAGGTTCGATTCCTGACAATATGTTGTAGGACCACCTTTCGCTGCAAGTCTTTTGGGGGTATGTCTCTACCAGCTTTGCACATCTAGAGGCTGAAATTGTTGCACCTTTTTATTTTTTAAAAAGCTCAGTCAGATTGTATGGAGAGTGTCTGTAAACAGCATTCTTCAGGTCTTGCCACAGATTTTCAATGGGATCTAGGTCTGGACTTTGACTGGGCCATTCTAAAACATAAATATTATTTGATCTACACCATTCCATTTTATCTCTAGTTGTATGTTTAGATTCATGGTCCTGCTAACAGCCTCTAACAGGTTTTACTCCAGGATTGCTCTGTATTAGCTCTATCCATCTTCCCATTAACTCTGACCACTTCCATGTCCCTGCTGAAGAAGAGCTTACCCACAGCATGATGCTGCCACCATCATGTTTGACGGTGGGGATGGGTGTGTTCATGGTGATGTTCTGTGTTAGTTTTCCACCAAAAGAAAAATGGTTGGAACTGTGTTAGCCAGTGGTAAAAAGTCTTGACGCCCTCAAAAAGAGAAACAATATAAAATAGTGTTATTTGATACCTTTTAATGGGTAACTAAAATAAATTATGTTGTAAGGCAAGCTTTTGAGACTCTTAGATCCTTCTTCAAGCCAGAAATGAAAAAAATCTGTGAAGAAACATGAATATAAACAGGAAAGAACAGAGAGTTGGAGCAATAAATTGCAAAACACCAACAAAGAGAGGAAGGATCTTGGAAAAATAGTCCTTAATTGGTTTACAGATTAGCCGTGTGAAAGTTTGTTCAGAGAGAAGACAAGCCTTCTCTCATTTGTGGCCTGAAGAAGGGACCAGAGATTCTCGAAAACTTGCCTTATAACATAATTTATTTTAGTTAGCAGTTGGAAGGTATCAGATTACAAAATTTTATATTGTATTTTTTTTTCCAGTTTTCCACCATCCTTTGCAATTCGCATTGAGGCCAAAAAGTTAAATTCGGTTTCATCTGACCAGAGCACTTTCTTCCACATGTTTACTTTGTTCTCTGCACGGCTTGTGGCAAACTGTAAACTGCAAACATAACTTCTTATGGCTTGCTTTCAAAAATGGCTTTCATCTTGCTACTCTTACATAAAGGCCAGATTTGTGAAGTAAATATGAAAAACATCCAGTAAGAGGAATAACACAAAAGGGAGCTAAAACATAACTTTTACTATTACTATTAAAAATAGAATAGACACTAAAACATATATAGTGCGTAATGACACAAAATCCCTGAAAGGAGGTATCAACTGCACGATTGCAAGGTTAAATAAGTTGGAATGTCCTTACCAGTTCGGACGTATCCAAAAAACGACAGACCATGCAAATGTAATTTGCCATTTGGCCTGTACACCACCCCCGTTGGTGTGATGTGGGTATTCACATGAAAAGGTAGGGTCGGCATTAATTATCCCTAATAGACCGCAGGTGTTGGTAGGGGTGACTAATCCGACCCTGACTGCATATAAAGAGCACTTGCCCCGCAAGGGGCTGCCCCGTCCGGATACCTAGCCCTGATTCGGCCAGTAACCTTAATGTGCCCTACAAGAAATTCCCGGATGCTCCCGGCATGTTTCAAACAATGTATTGTAAGGGGAGATGATCCAGATGGAGACAAGTGGCACCCTGTAAGCAATAAAAATAAAAATGCTATCAGAACAGGGAGCCCAAAATCACCAGAGGAAGGGGCAACATAAACACACAATGAAATAAAAAAGGTGCATACCTTAGGTCAGTGGACCGTATGGAATGATTAAAAGACTCAGGTAAGTCCATATACAGGGGTACACCTCTCAGTGGAGATGGGAAACCCTGTGGAACAGCCGCAGAGTGTCCAGCTGGTGGTACGCCGGAAACCCATATGAGGTGTCCATATAAAGCTGAAGAGCGCGCCTCCGCCAGTACCCCACCCCCGGTCAGGTCACCGGATCACATGACCCATCCACGACACATCCAAAGGAGGGACGCTGAAAATATCCAGCAGCACCGCCTCCCAGAGTGCGTTTCGAGTGACGTAGGAGCGGGGGATCGGAGATCACATGGGCGTGTTGCTTAGCAGCCGAGATGCTCGGAAGTGTACTGAGTGTGCTGCAGATGCTGAAGACCGGCAGGGCGCCGGCAAAGGTTAACATAATAAGGAAAAAAGTTTGTAATGCAGGCAATGCAGAATTCGCAGTGACAAAGGCTGCTTAGAAAGTCAGCTTGAACAGTGGAGAGGAACAACCCTAACAGCATGCTAGAGAAAAGGCAAAATGTAGGGGCTAACAGATCCTCCCATCCATAGCAACGTAGCAACCTTGGGGATATGGGAAGGGAACGGGGGGATAAATTAAAAAAGATAATCATTAAATAAAGCAGCTGAAGTTGAGCTGCTCATTTAGCCCCTGCGTAGACATGGTTTTAAGCTCCTATATCCACCTCACCTCCCTCTGCAGGATGATTCTGTTCCTGTCCCAGTCCCGCCCCCCTTGTTGGTGGCTTCACCCTCTCTATGGCCAAAAAGGACACCCTTGCGTTGCCATGGTGAAGATAATTAACATGTTTGGCCACAGGGGTGCCCTTCCTTTAGCAATGTCATTTAGTTCATGTCTAGTTGTGCAATTTTGCCTTAAGTGAAGGTACTGTCCCGTAGGGATTCCCTGCTTGAGAGGGAGAGGATGTTCACTCTCCCATCTCAAAAGGGAATTAGTAGCATTAGGCTTCCTATACACAGAGGTGTGCAGCTCTCCTATCTAACGCCTGGTGATCATCACATCCAGGAAAGGTACGGACCGTGCATCCACCTCACTAGTGAAGCTAAGACCAATCTCATTGGTATTGAGATGTTTAGCCAAGGATTCAAAGGCACTCTTGGTGTCATGCCAGATGATAAAAATGTCATCAATATACCGTACCCACAGTCCAGTTGCCTCAGTATAGATCAAATTCTCCTCATTAAAAACCATGGTAGCTTCCACCAGCCCAGGAACAGATTTGCGTAGGCCGGGACACAGGGACTCCCCATGATGGTGCCCCTGAGCTTGTGGTAAAGTTTACGATTAAACGTGAAGATATTCCTGGTCAATGTAAATTCCAGAAGTTGGAGAACAAAGTGACTGTGGGCACGGTACTGGCAACCTCTAGTTTGCTAGAGAAACTGAACGGCCTTCAGGCCAAGGTGGTGTGGGATACTGGAATAGAGGGCCTCCACATCTATGCTGGCCAGGAGACCCCATCCTCAATGTGGACTCCCCCCAACCACTTGAGTAGGTCGGTAGATTCCCTTATGTATGAGGGGGTCAAATGGGGCCAGGATTTGGTCGATATATACAGTCCTAAGTTTTGGCACAGATTGCCTACCCCTGATACAATTGGGTGACCCTTAAGGGGTTGACTACCAGATTACCCCCCTTGCCAGATGGTTTAATGACCACAGAGGGGTCATGCTCCAGGCTGGACAATGCGGTGGCCATGGTAGGGTCGAGGTTGGACCGGTCTTTGGAGAGATTGAGCTCCTCAATATGAGTAGTCACCAGATCCGGAAACACATCGATACAGGAAATCTCACCTGTGGGGGGAGGCATCATATGACTTTTCAGTTTGAGATCAGAGAAAGGTCCAGTACCCTCTCTAAGTTCCGTTTCGTTTTGCAAATTGAATAGTAAATGAATGTCGGACACTATATCCAGAGGGATACCCAATTCTTGGCACTGCCTCCTCTCCTGATGCCTTAAGTACTTATGCCACTGGAGTTTGCGCAAATAAATGTAAATCCTTAATGACAAGGAATCTGTCACCGTTTGGGTTAGGTACAAACGAGAAGCCTAATTCAAGACAATGGGTTTCAATGAGGAGAAATTGATCTATAATGAGGCAATTGGATTGTGAGCACAGTATATTGATGACATTTTCATCATCTGGCATGACACCAAGAGTGCCTTTGAATCCTTGGTTAAACATCTTAATACCAATGAGATTGGTCTCCGCTTTACTAGTTAGGTAGATTGCACAGTCTGTAACTTTCCTGGATGTGATGATCACCAGGAGTCAGATTGGTGAGCTGCACACTAGGGATGAGCGAACCCGAACTGTATAGTGCGGGTTCGTACTGAATTTTGGGGTGTTCGTGACACGGACCCGAACCCGAACATTTACGTAAAAGTTCGGGTTCGGGTTCGTTGTTCGGCGATTTCTATGGCGCATTTTGAAAGCCTGCAAAGCAGCCAATCAACATGAGCCATACTACTTGCCCCAAGAGGCCATCACAGCCATGCCTACTATTGGCATGGCTGTGATTGGTCAAGTGCAGCATGTGACCCAGCCTCTATTTAAGCTGGAGTCACCTCAGCGCCGGACGTCACTCTGCTCTGATTAGTGTAGGGATAGGATGAAGCTGCTGTTAGGGCGAGATTAGGCAGGGATTAACTCAGCAAAAACACTTAATAAAGTGATCGATCTACAGCTGTGAATCATTCAACTTCTGCTAGTTAATTGCTCACTGTTTTCAGGCTGCCCAGAGCGTTTTACTGTCACTTTTTTCTGGAGTGATCGGTGGCCATTTTGTGTCTTGTGGTGCGCCAGCAAAAGCTGCCACCAAGTCTATTAATCCATTAATAGTAGGGTTTATTTTTTTGCTATATCCTACATCAGGGGCTTGGCTGTGCTTATTGTCACCCCTAGAAACTCAGGATAGAATTTTCTATATTTTATTGAGAGGTGAAATTCACTTAAAAAAATAGCAATCCCCTAAATCTGGTGTTCCAGCTGTGGTTAGACAAGTGTAATACTGTCTGGCAAAGAATATTTTTTTATTTCTGGGGTGTAATTCAAATTCCAAAATAGCAATACCCTAAATCAGTGGTTTCTGCTGTTGCAGGACAAGTTTTATAGTGTCCGTCAAAGGATAGCTTTTGTTCTGGGGTGAAATTCAATTACCAAAATAGCAATACCATAAATCTGGTGTTCCAGCTGTGACTGGACAAGTTTCATAGCGTCCGTCAAAGGATATATTATTTTCTGGGGTGAAATTCAGTTGCAAAAATAGAAATACCGTAAATCTGGTGTCCCAGCAGTGGCTGGCCAAGTTTAATAGTGTCCAGCAAAGGATATATTTTTTTCTGGGGTGAAATTCAGATGTAAGAATAGAAATACCGTAAATCTGGTGTTCCAGCTGTGACTGGACAAGTTTTATAGTGTCCGTCAAAGAATATATTATTTTCTGGGGTGAAATTCAGTTGCAAAAAAAGAAATATCGTAAATCTGGTGTCCCAGCAGTGGCTGGCCAAGTTTAATAGTGTCCGTCAAAGGATATATTATTTTCTGGGGTGAAATTCAGTTGCAAAGATAGAAATACCGTAAATCTGGTGTTCCAGCTGTGACTGGACAAGTTTCATAGTGTCCGTCAAAGAATATATTATTTTCTGGGGTGAAATTCAGTTGCAAAAAAAGAAATGATGTAAATCTGGTGTTCCAGCTGTGACTGGACAAGTTTCATAGTGTCCGTCAAAGGATATATTATTTTCTGGGGTGACATTCTGTTGCAAAAATAGAAATACCGTAAATCTGGTGTTCCAGCTGTTACTGGACAAGTTTCATAGCGTCCGTCAAAGGATATATTATTTTCTGGGGTGAAATTCAGTTGCAAAAATAGAAATACCGTAAATCTGGTGTCCCAGCAGTGGCTGGCCAAGTTTAATAGTGTCCGGCAAAGGATATATTTTTTTCTGGGGTGAAATTCAGTTGCAAAAATAGAAATACCGTAAATCTGGTGTCCCAGCAGTGGCTGGCCAAGTTTAATAGTGTCCAGCAAAGGATATATTTTTTTCTGGGGTGAAATTCAGATGTAAGAATAGAAATACCGTAAATCTGGTGTTCCAGCTGTGACTGGACAAGTTTTATAGTGTCCGTCAAAGAATATATTATTTTCTGGGGTGAAATTCAGTTGCAAAAAAGAAATATTGTAAATCTGGTGTCCCAGCAGTGGCTGGCCAAGTTTAATAGTGTCCGTCAAAGGATATATTATTTTCTGGGGTGAAATTCAGTTGCAAAGATAGAAATACCGTAAATCTGGTGTTCCAGCTGTGACTGGACAAGTTTCATAGTGTCCGTCAAAGAATATATTATTTTCTGGGGTGAAATTCAGTTGCAAAAAAGAAATGATGTAAATCTGGTGTTCCAGCTGTGACTGGACAAGTTTCATAGTGTCCGTCAAAGGATATATTATTTTCTGGGGTGACATTCTGTTGCAAAAATAGAAATACCGTAAATCTGGTGTTCCAGCTGTTACTGGACAAGTTTCATAGCGTCCGTCAAAGGATATATTATTT
Source organism: Bufotes viridis (assembly GCA_033119425.1). Taxonomy (NCBI): domain Eukaryota; kingdom Metazoa; phylum Chordata; class Amphibia; order Anura; family Bufonidae; genus Bufotes; species Bufotes viridis. Next base: position 204,832,550 of record CM065592.1, read on the forward strand.
TCTGGGGTGAAATTCAGTTGCAAAAATAGAAATACCGTAAATCTGGTGTCCCAGCAGTGGCTGGCCAAGTTTAATAGTGTCCGGCAAAGGATATATTTTTTTCTGGGGTGAAATTCAGATGTAAGAATAGAAATACCGTAAATCTGGTGTTCCAGCTGTGACTGGACAAGTTTTATAGTGTCCGTCAAAGAATATATTATTTTCTGGGGTGAAATTCAGTTGCAAAAAAGAAATATCGTAAATCTGGTGTCCCAGCAGTGGCTGGCCAAGTTTAATAGTGTCCGTCAAAGGATATATTATTTTCTGGGGTGAAATTCAGTTGCAAAGATAGAAATACCGTAAATCTGGTGTTCCAGCTGTGACTGGACAAGTTTCATAGTGTCCGTCAAAGAATATATTATTTTCTGGGGTGAAATTCAGTTGCAAAAAAGAAATGATGTAAATCTGGTGTTCCAGCTGTGACTGGACAAGTTTCATAGTGTCCGTCAAAGGATATATTATTTTCTGGGGTGACATTCTGTTGCAAAAATAGAAATACCGTAAATCTGGTGTTCCAGCTGTTACTGGACAAGTTTCATATTGTCCGTCAAAGGATATATTATTTTCTGGGGTGAAATTCAGTTGCAAAAATAGAAATACAGTAAATCTGGTGTTCTAGCTGTGGCTGGACAAGTAGTTTAATAGTATCCGTCAAAGGATATATTTTGTTCTGGGGTGAAATTCAATTGCCAAAATACTAATACCCAAAATCTGGTGTTCCACCTCTTGCAGGCCAAGTGTAAATCTGTCCGTAAAGGGTATATTACACAAAGTGTTAAATTACAATTGCTGAAAGCATAATCCTTTAAATTTGCACGCACTATTGTGCATCTCATAGTGTATTTCTGTCCGTAAAGGGTATATTACACTCAAGGTGTAAATACAAGTGCTGATAGGATCATCCTCAAAAACTTCACACGCTACCGTGCATCTCCAAGTGTATTTCTTTCCGTTAAAGGGTATATTACAGTAAGTTTTAAAATACAGCATAATCCTCTACATTTGCACACACTGTTTTGCATCTCTAAGTGTATTTCTTTCTGTTAAAGGGTATATTACACAAAGCGTTAAAATACAAGTGCTAAAAGCATAATCCTATATATTTTTTCACACGCTACTGTGCATCTCCAAGTGTAAATCTGTCCGTAAAAGGATACCTTTCATCCAGGGCCTAAATACTAGGCCTACAATTGATAGGGTTATACTAGTCCGCCTGTATGGCTTAATTGCGGTCCGGTTGAAGAAAATGGGATCCTGTGAGAGATGGACAGACTGTCACACAGCCTTTTTGCTCACAAGCTACTTTTCTTGTATATATGTGTCCAGATGATTACAAAAGCCTATGAAGTTATCTTTCAATCACCAATCAATTATCATACCTCCATAAAAGTTTGTTCAGAGTAACCCTTGGTCTGATCACCCTTTTTACTCCTACTACTTTCCTGTGTCTGTTGTGTACTAAAATGTGCATAAAGAGATGGCACACAGTAGCACTCTGAATTCAAATGTCCCACCTAGTGTTTCTTGTATAATAGCCATGCAAGGACTCATCCTCAGCAACCAACACTACTGTGGTACAGTAGCTCAATGTTTTAGCTAAACCTAATTTTTTTGGGGGCAAATCTTTATTTAATGTAAAGAAGAGAGTACAATAAACACCAAGCAAACAAGAGTGGGCAACATGCCCAAATATCGTGAAGACAATGTAGCATGATGTCTAACAAGTACATAATGTTGGCAAACATGCATGGGTTAACACTATAGTATATAGCGACACAAGCGAGGTAATGCATTTGGGAAATCAGAGAAGATGATGCCTTAGTGCTGAGCTGAAGAAAGTGAATAAGAGCTAAGAGGAGAAATCGGGTCAAGAGGAGATGTTGAATAAGAGGAGACACTAGAGGAGGTGCACCATTTGGACCAGGGCTCCCATAGGGTAATATATACATCATGTGAAAAATTCTCCCAGCTAGACAACTCCTCAAATCTAGATATTTCATGTACTTTCTGGATCCATTCCTTCATGGAAGGAGCCTGATCGGACAGCCAGTGCAGGGAACTAACAACTTTGCTGCCGACAGTAGATGGGCTTATAAAGAGTGCTTGTGGAGAGGAAAACGTTGAGAAGGTAAGTTTAAGAGCACCAATGCCAGAGAGAGGGGGCCAGAGAGGACAGATTTGTTGAATAATACCAGAGAGGAGGACCAGAAAGAGGAGATTTTCCTACAAGACCACCAAATATGTAGTAGTGTGCCCCTTTCCTCATGGCATCTTCAGCAGACCGGGGGAGTAAGGGGATCCATCTTATGAATTAAATCTGGGGAGCGATACCATTTTGTCAACAATTTGTAGGAATTCTCCTGAACTCTTATACATCTAGAAAACCCATGGGAGTTCTTAAGAATCAGGGAGATCTTTGTCAGATAACGAAGTGCCCAGCTCCTCCTCCCACCTCAGGATGAACAATGGCCTGCCAGGGACATTGTTCAATAACATTTTATGATAGAGGAAAGAGATGGATCTTTTCACCAGCCTGGGAGATTCAATAAGAACCTCAAGCCAAGAGGGAAGAAAGTTCCTATCTGCCATGCGTATATATTTTTGACACATTAGATACAGTAGAAGTGTCCGTCAAAGAATATATTATTTTCTGGGGTGAAATTCAGTTGCAAAAAAAGAAATGATGTAAATCTGGTGTTCCAGCTGTGACTGGACAAGTTTCATAGTGTCCGTCAAAGGATATATTATTTTCTGGGGTGACATTCTGTTGCAAAAATAGAAATACCGTAAATCTGGTGTTCCAGCTGTTACTGGACAAGTTTCATAGCGTCCGTCAAAGGATATATTATTTTCTGGGGTGAAATTCAGTTGCAAAAATAGAAATACCGTAAATCTGGTGTCCCAGCAGTGGCTGGCCAAGTTTAATAGTGTCCGGCAAAGGATATATTTTTTTCTGGGGTGAAATTCAGATGTAAGAATAGAAATACCGTAAATCTGGTGTTCCAGCTGTGACTGGACAAGTTTTATAGTGTCCGTCAAAGAATATATTATTTTCTGGGGTGAAATTCAGTTGCAAAAAGAAATATCGTAAATCTGGTGTCCCAGCAGTGGCTGGCCAAGTTTAATAGTGTCCGTCAAAGGATATATTATTTTCTGGGGTGAAATTCAGTTGCAAAGATAGAAATACCGTAAATCTGGTGTTCCAGCTGTGACTGGACAAGTTTCATAGTGTCCGTCAAAGAATATATTATTTTCTGGGGTGAAATTCAGTTGCAAAAAAGAAATGATGTAAATCTGGTGTTCCAGCTGTGACTGGACAAGTTTCATAGTGTCCGTCAAAGGATATATTATTTTCTGGGGTGACATTCTGTTGCAAAAATAGAAATACCGTAAATCTGGTGTTCCAGCTGTTACTGGACAAGTTTCATATTGTCCGTCAAAGGATATATTATTTTCTGGGGTGAAATTCAGTTGCAAAAATAGAAATACAGTAAATCTGGTGTTCTAGCTGTGGCTGGACAAGTAGTTTAATAGTATCCGTCAAAGGATATATTTTGTTCTGGGGTGAAATTCAATTGCCAAAATACTAATACCCAAAATCTGGTGTTCCACCTCTTGCAGGCCAAGTGTAAATCTGTCCGTAAAGGGTATATTACACAAAGTGTTAAATTACAATTGCTGAAAGCATAATCCTTTAAATTTGCACGCACTATTGTGCATCTCATAGTGTATTTCTGTCCGTAAAGGGTATATTACACTCAAGGTGTAAATACAAGTGCTGATAGGATCATCCTCAAAAACTTCACACGCTACCGTGCATCTCCAAGTGTATTTCTTTCCGTTAAAGGGTATATTACAGTAAGTTTTAAAATACAGCATAATCCTCTACATTTGCACACACTGTTTTGCATCTCTAAGTGTATTTCTTTCTGTTAAAGGGTATATTACACAAAGCGTTAAAATACAAGTGCTAAAAGCATAATCCTATATATTTTTTCACACGCTACTGTGCATCTCCAAGTGTAAATCTGTCCGTAAAAGGATACCTTTCATCCAGGGCCTAAATACTAGGCCTACAATTGATATTCCCCTAAATCTGTGGTTACTGCTGTGCCTGGATTAGTGTAATATGGTACATAAATAGATAGCCAGATAGTGTTAGGTGCCTGTAAAAAAGGCCTTAATTTGAATTCAATACATTGGGCCCAAAAATTTTTTTATTATTGTGGTGAAGGGTAACAATGAGGAAAACATCTAGTAAGGGCCTATCACTGGTGCGTGGCTGGGGGGAAACGTAGGACAATGACGATCCGCCTCACACAGAGGACAGCTTGTCCTTACCTCTGGGGAGCCTGGCACACATGAGCGACTACATGCTGCAGTGCCTGCACAACGACAGCAGAGTTGCCCACATTTTAACATGTGCAGACTACAGGGTTGCCACCCTGCTGGATCCCCGGTACAAAGATAATGTGCCCACCTTACTTCCTGCACTGGAGCGTGATAGGAAGATGCGCGAGTATAAGCGCACATTGGTAGACGCGCTACTGAGAGCATTCCCAAATGTCAAAGGGGAACAAGTGGAAGCCCAAGGCGAAGGCAGGAGGAGCGAGAGGTCGCCAACGCAGCTGTGTCACGGCCAGCTCCTCTGAGGGCAGGGTTAGCATGGCAGAGATGTGGAAAGGTTTTGTCACCATGCCACAACTAACTGCACCACCACCTGATACGGAACGTGTTAGCAGGAGGCAGTATTTCACTAACAAGGTGGGTCTCCAAATTGTCCACGTGGCCAGAGCTAGCCTTTTATGCCTTGGAGGTGCTGGCCTGCCTGGTGGCCAGCGTTTTGTCTGACCGTGTATTTAGCACGGCAGGGGGCGTCATTACAGGCAAACGTAGCCGCCTGTCCACAGCCAATGTTGACAAGCTGACATTCATAAAAATGAACCAGGCATGGATCCCACAGGACTTGTCCATCCCGTGTGCAGATTAGACATTTATAACTGCCTTCCCTTAACCATATATTCTTGGACTCCAGGGCACTTCTTCATTCAATCCTCTTTTTTTTTTATTTTACCATTATATTGCGGGGCAACCTAAAGTTGAATGAACCTCTCCTCTGTCTTGGTGCCGGGGCCTAAATATCTGAAAGTGGCCTGTTCCATTGGTGGGTGACATAAAGCCTGATTCTCTGCTATGGGACCTATCTCCTCTGACTGGGTGCTGGGGCCTAAACAAGTAAAAGTGGCCTTCTCCATTGGTGTGCGACATGACTCCTGATTCTCTGCTATGGGACCTCTATCCTCTGTCTGGGTGCTGGGGCCTAAATAAGTAAAAGTGGCCTTTTCCATTGGTGGGTGACATGAAGCCTGATTCTCTGCTATGGGACCTCTCTCCTCTGTCTGGGTGCTTGGGCCTGAATAAGTAAAAGTGGCCTTTCCATTGGTGGGTGACACGAAGCCCGATTCTCTGCTATTCCACCTCTCTCCAATGTCTGGGGCCTAAATAACTGAAAGTGGCCTTTTCCATTGGTGGATGACATGAAGCCTGATTTTCTGCTATGTGACCTCTCTCCTCTGTCTCAGTGTTGAGGCCTAAACAAGTAAAAGTGGCCTTCTCCATTGGTTGGTAACATGAAGCCTGATTCTCTGCTATGGGACCTCTCTCCAATTGATATTGGTTAATTTTTAATTATTTTATTTTAATTAATTTCCCTATCCACATTTGTTTGCAGGGATTTACCTGCATTTTGCTGCCTTTGCAGCCCTCTAGCCCTTTCCTGGGCTATTTTACAGCCTTTTAGTGCCCAAAAGTTATGGTCCCCATTGACTTCAATGGGGTTTGGGTTTCTGAGTGAAGTTCTGGTCGAGTTCGGATCCCGAAAATTTTCGGAAGTTCGGCCGAACTTCTCGAACCCGAACATCCAGGTGTTCGCTTAAGTTTACTGCACACCACTGTGTATAGGAAGCCTAATGCTACTAATTCCCTCTTGAGATGGGAGAGTGAACATCCTCTCCCTCTCAAGCAGGGAATCCCTAAGCTTAAGGCTACTTTCACACTTGTGTTGGTGCCAAACCGTCTGTTTATTTGCACAGACGGATCCGCACCTATAATGCAAACGTTTGTATCCGTTCAGAACGGATCTGTTTGCATTAGTTAAAAGAAAAATGTTAATATCTCAAGGATATTATAAGGGATCATCTGCACATTATGTGCCTTCGCGGGAGGAGCCTACGGGATAGGCTTATATATAGTCAGTATACCCCAGTAGCATCAACAGTAAGCTCATGGCTATACAATCCCAATTCAGCCTGTTACAGATGTAGTGGCTGTATTGCCTGTGGACACATCCACACCGGGAAACCTTTACCAGCAATATTACTGGAAAAGATACTCTATACTGGGAATATATCAACTGTAAAGCCCGGGCGTGATTCATTGTCTGTCTTGCTAATGCCAATGACATTGCTAAATGGAAGGACACTCCTGTGGTCAAACATAGTAATGATCTTCACCATGGCAATGCAAGGTTGTCCTTAATGGTCATAGAGAGGGTGAGGCCGCCAACAAGGGGGGCACTGGGACAGAATCATCCTGCAGTGGGAGGCGAGGTGGATATACGAGCTTAAAATCATGCTTCTGCATGGCCTTAATGCTGCTCTATTTAATTACCTGTGTTAATTTATCCCCCCCTCTTTTCCCTTCCCATATCCCCAAAATTGCTATGTTGCTATGGATGGGAGGATCTGTTAGCCCCTACATTTTGCCTTTTCTCTAGCATGCTGTTAGGGTTGTTCCTCTCCGCTGTTCAAGCTGACTTTCTAAGCAGCCTTTGTCATTGACAATCCTGCATTGCCGGCATTACATGCTTTTTTCCTTATTATGTCAACCTTCGCCGGCACCCTGCCGGTCTTCAGCAGCCGCAGCACGGTCAGAACACTTTCGATCGTCTCGGCTGCTAAGCAACGTGCCCATGTGATCTCCGGCCCTCCCCCGCTCCTACGTCACCCGACACTCACTCCGGGGGGCGGTGCTGATGAATGTTTGCGGTGTACCTCCTCTAGATGTGTCGTGAATGAGTCATGTGATCCGGTCACCTGACCGGGGGGCGGGGTACCGGCGGAGGTGCCCTCTTCATCTTTATATGGAAACCTCATATGGGTTTTCAGCGTACTGCCGGCTGGACACTCTGCGGCTGTTCCACGGGGTTTTCTCATCTCCACTGAGAGGTGTACCCCTGTAGATGGACTAACCTGAGTCTCTTTAATCATTCCCTATGGTCCTCTGCCATAAGGTATGCATCTTTTTTATTTAATTGTGTGCTTATGTGCTTCCTCTGCTGATATTGGGCTCCCTCTTCTGATAGCATTTTTATTTTATTGCCTACAGGGTGCCACTTGTCTCCATCTGGACCATCTCCCCTGACGATACATTGTTTGAAATGTGCCACGTCGGGAGAATCTGGGAATTTCTTGTAGGGCACATTAGGGTTACTGGCCGAATTAGGGCTAGATATCCAGATGGGGTCGTCCGTTGCAGGGCAAGCACTCCGTATAGGTAGGCAGAGTCGGATTAGTCACCCCTTCCAACTCCTAGGGTTCATTAGGGATAATTGCTCCCGAAGCTACCTTTTCATGTGAATACCCGCATCACATCAACGAGGGTGGTGTACATGTCGTTTTTTGGATACGTCCGAACTGGTAAGGATGTTCCAATTTATTTAACCTTGCAATCGTGCAGTTGATACCTCCTTTCAGGGATTGTGTGTCATTACGCACTATATGTTTTGGTGTCTATTCTATTTTTAACAAGTAATAGTAGAAGTTATGTTTTAGCTCCCTTTTGTGTTATCCCCCATACAGGATTTTTTCATATTTGCATTTGACTCTGAGAGCATCATTGTTACGGGATTGTTACGAGATTCTAGTTTCAGATTTGTGAAGTACATGACTAATAGTTGTCCTGTGGACAAATTCTCCCACCTGAGCTGTGGATCTCTGCAGCAGGCCTCTTGGCTGCTTCTCTAATTAGTGCTCTCATTGCCTATGCTGTTAGTTCAAGTGGACGGCCATGTCTCCGTAGGTTTGCATTTGTGCCATACTCTTGATCAGTGCTCCGTGAGATGTTCAGAACTTGGTATTTTTATTTTATAACCTAATCCTGCTTTACACTTCTCCACAACTTCATCCCAAACCTGTCTGGTATGTTCCTTGTTTTCATGATGCTGTTTGATCACTAATGTTCACTAACAAACCTCTGAGGCTTTTACACAACAGCAGTAGTTAAACTTAGAATAAATTACACACAGGTGGACTCTATTTACTAATTAGGTGATTTCTGAAGGCCATTGGTTATACTGGATTTTTATAGGGGTATCAGAATACAGGGGGCTGAGTACAAATGCACTCCACAATTTAAAGATTTTTATTTATTAACAATTTTGAAAACCATTTAGCACTTTCTATTTACTTTACACGTACCTGTTTTTTTGTGTTGGTGTATCACATAAAAGCCCAATAAAATACATTTAAGTTTGTGGGTGTAGCATGAAATATGGAAAAGTGAAAGGTGTATAAATACTTTTTCAAGGCACTGTGAGTATGCACTGAGTACAACACTGAAGAATAAAAAAAGGAATATTGTTTTTATATTCTTCACATATCACTTTAAAGGTCATCTTCTCAAATTCTAAAACTTCAGTTCATAAATTCTGTTAGTCTAGACAGCATTTCACTTGTTTTACAGCCTGTGAAGGAGAGCCCTCTCACTATGGACCCGTTCGCCCCCTTTTCGTTCGTTTATTTCCTTCATTTTGGCTGTTTGTTCGGTCCCTGAGCGGAGGGGACCCCCTGGAATGCCACAAACCCTGCATCTGTTCAGGAAAATCACACCACAGGAGTGTTTTACAATACTGTATTGTTCTGTCCTAGGGAAGTTGGGGACTGGGTTAGTTTGTAACTCAATCCTCTCCCAGGCTGTGGGAGAGGTGTTCTGTACACTATATAATTGGCTGCATGTGTGCCAATAAAGATAGACTTGGTTTGCCCAGCATTAAGCCTCGGCTCATGTGTGTGGAGGGTTATACTAGTCCGCCTGTATGGCTTAAAAGCATAATCCTATATATTTTTTCACACGCTACTGTGCATCTCCAAGTGTAAATCTGTCCGTAAAAGGATACCTTTCATCCAGGGCCTAAATACTAGGCCTACAATTGATATTCCCCTAAATCTGTGGTTACTGCTGTGCCTGGATTAGTGTAATATGGTACATAAATAGATAGCCAGATAGTGTTAGGTGCCTGTAAAAAAGGCCTTAATTTGAATTCAATACATTGGGCCCAAAAATTTTTTTATTATTGTGGTGAAGGGTAACAATGAGGAAAACATCTAGTAAGGGCCTATCACTGGTGCGTGGCTGGGGGGAAACGTAGGACAATGACGATCCGCCTCACACAGAGGACAGCTTGTCCTTACCTCTGGGAGCCTGGCACACATGAGCGACTACATGCTGCAGTGCCTGCACAACGACAGCAGAGTTGCCCACATTTTAACATGTGCAGACTACAGGGTTGCCACCCTGCTGGATCCCGGTACAAAGATAATGTGCCCACCTTACTTCCTGCACTGGAGCGTGATAGGAAGATGCGCAGTATAAGCGCACATTGGTAGACGCGCTACTGAGAGCATTCCCAAATGTCAAAGGGAACAAGTGGAAGCCCAAGGCGAAGGCAGGAGGAGCGAGAGGTCGCCAACGCAGCTGTGTCACGGCCAGCTCCTCTGAGGGCAGGGTTAGCATGGCAGAGATGTGGAAAGGTTTTGTCACCATGCCACAACTAACTGCACCACCACCTGATACGGAACGTGTTAGCAGGAGGCAGTATTTCACTAACAAGGTGGGTCTCCAAATTGTCCACGTGGCCAGAGCTAGCCTTTTATGCCTTGGAGGTGCTGGCCTGCCTGGTGGCCAGCGTTTTGTCTGACCGTGTATTTAGCACGGCAGGGGGCGTCATTACAGGCAAACGTAGCCGCCTGTCCACAGCCAATGTTGACAAGCTGACATTCATAAAAATGAACCAGGCATGGATCCCACAGGACTTGTCCATCCGTGTGCAGATTAGACATTTATAACTGCCTTCCCTTAACCATATATTCTTGGACTCCAGGGCACTTCTTCATTCAATCCTCTTTTTTTATTTTACCATTATATTGTGGGCAACCTAAAGTTGAATGAACCTCTCCTCTGTCTTGGTGCCGGGGCCTAAATATCTGAAAGTGGCCTGTTCCATTGGTGGGTGACATAAAGCCTGATTCTCTGCTATGGGACCTATCTCCTCTGACTGGGTGCTGGGGCCTAAACAAGTAAAAGTGGCCTTCTCCATTGGTGTGCGACATGACTCCTGATTCTCTGCTATGGGACCTCTATCCTCTGTCTGGGTGCTGGGGCCTAAATAAGTAAAAGTGGCCTTTTCCATTGGTGGGTGACATGAAGCCTGATTCTCTGCTATGGGACCTCTCTCCTCTGTCTGGGTGCTTGGGCCTGAATAAGTAAAAGTGGCCTTTCCATTGGTGGGTGACACGAAGCCCGATTCTCTGCTATTCCACCTCTCTCCAATGTCTGGGGCCTAAATAACTGAAAGTGGCCTTTTCCATTGGTGGATGACATGAAGCCTGATTTTCTGCTATGTGACCTCTCTCCTCTGTCTCAGTGTTGAGGCCTAAACAAGTAAAAGTGGCCTTCTCCATTGGTTGGTAACATGAAGCCTGATTCTCTGCTATGGGACCTCTCTCCAATTGATATTGGTTAATTTTTAATTATTTTATTTTAATTAATTTCCCTATCCACATTTGTTTGCAGGGATTTACCTGCATTTTGCTGCCTTTGCAGCCCTCTAGCCTTTCCTGGGCTATTTTACAGCCTTTTAGTGCCCAAAAGTTATGGTCCCCATTGACTTCAATGGGGTTTGGGTTTCTGAGTGAAGTTCTGGTCGAGTTCGGATCCCGAAAATTTTCGGAAGTTCGGCCGAACTTCTCGAACCCGAACATCCAGGTGTTCGCTTAAGTTTACTGCACACCACTGTGTATAGGAAGCCTAATGCTACTAATTCCCTCTTGAGATGGGAGAGTGAACATCCTCTCCCTCTCAAGCAGGGAATCCCTAAGCTTAAGGCTACTTTCACACTTGTGTTGGTGCCAAACCGTCTGTTTATTTGCACAGACGGATCCGCACCTATAATGCAAACGTTTGTATCCGTTCAGAACGGATCTGTTTGCATTAGTTAAAAGAAAAATGTTAATATCTCAAGGATATTATAAGGGATCATCTGCACATTATGTGCCTTCGCGGGAGGAGCCTACGGGATAGGCTTATATATAGTCAGTATACCCCAGTAGCATCAACAGTAAGCTCATGGCTATACAATCCCAATTCAGCCTGTTACAGATGTAGTGGCTGTATTGCCTGTGGACACATCCACACCGGGAAACCTTTACCAGCAATATTACTGGAAAAAGATACTCTATACGGGAATATATCAACTGTAAAGCCCCGGGCGTGATTCATTGTCTGTCTTGCTAATGCCAATGACATTGCTAAATGGAAGGACACTCCTGTGGTCAAACATAGTAATGATCTTCACCATGGCAATGCAAGGTTGTCCTTAATGGTCATAGAGAGGGTGAGGCCGCCAACAAGGGGGGCACTGGGACAGAATCATCCTGCAGTGGGAGGCGAGGTGGATATACGAGCTTAAAATCATGCTTCTGCATGGCCTTAATGCTGCTCTATTTAATTACCTGTGTTAATTTATCCCCCCCTCTTTTCCCTTCCCATATCCCCAAAATTGCTATGTTGCTATGGATGGGAGGATCTGTTAGCCCCTACATTTTGCCTTTTCTCTAGCATGCTGTTAGGGTTGTTCCTCTCCGCTGTTCAAGCTGACTTTCTAAGCAGCCTTTGTCATTGACAATCCTGCATTGCCGGCATTACATGCTTTTTTCCTTATTATGTCAACCTTCGCCGGCACCCTGCCGGTCTTCAGCAGCCGCAGCACGGTCAGAACACTTTCGATCGTCTCGGCTGCTAAGCAACGTGCTCCATGTGATCTCCGGCCCTCCCCGCTCCTACGTCACCCGACACTCACTCCGGGGCGGTGCTGATGAATGTTTGCGGTGTACCTCCTCTAGATGTGTCGTGAATGAGTCATGTGATCCGGTCACCTGACCGGGGGCGAGTACCGGCGGAGGTGCCCTCTTCATCTTTATATGGAAACCTCATATGGGTTTTCAGCGTACTGCCGGCTGGACACTCTGCGGCTGTTCCACGGGGTTTTCTCATCTCCACTGAGAGGTGTACCCCTGTAGATGGACTAACCTGAGTCTCTTTAATCATTCCCTATGGTCCTCTGCCATAAGGTATGCATCTTTTTTATTTAATTGTGTGCTTATGTGCTTCCTCTGCTGATATTGGGCTCCCTCTTCTGATAGCATTTTTATTTTATTGCCTACAGGGTGCCACTTGTCTCCATCTGGACCATCTCCCCTGACGATACATTGTTTGAAATGTGCCACGTCGGGAGAATCTGGGAATTTCTTGTAGGGCACATTAGGGTTACTGGCCGAATTAGGGCTAGATATCCAGATGGGGTCGTCCGTTGCAGGGCAAGCACTCCGTATAGGTAGGCAGAGTCGGATTAGTCACCCCTTCCAACTCCTAGGGTTCATTAGGGATAATTGCTCCCGAAGCTACCTTTTCATGTGAATACCCGCATCACATCAACGAGGGTGGTGTACATGTCGTTTTTTGGATACGTCCGAACTGGTAAGGATGTTCCAATTTATTTAACCTTGCAATCGTGCAGTTGATACCTCCTTTCAGGGATTGTGTGTCATTACGCACTATATGTTTTGGTGTCTATTCTATTTTTAACAAGTAATAGTAGAAGTTATGTTTTAGCTCCCTTTTGTGTTATCCCCCATACAGGATTTTTTCATATTTGCATTTGACTCTGAGAGCATCATTGTTACTGGGATTGTTACGAGATTCTAGTTTCAGATTTGTGAAGTACATGACTAATAGTTGTCCTGTGGACAAATTCTCCCACCTGAGCTGTGGATCTCTGCAGCAGGCCTCTTGGCTGCTTCTCTAATTAGTGCTCTCATTGCCTATGCTGTTAGTTCAAGTGGACGGCCATGTCTCCGTAGGTTTGCATTTGTGCCATACTCTTGATCAGTGCTCCGTGAGATGTTCAGAACTTGGTATTTTTATTTTATAACCTAATCCTGCTTTACACTTCTCCACAACTTCATCCCAAACCTGTCTGGTATGTTCCTTGTTTTCATGATGCTGTTTGATCACTAATGTTCACTAACAAACCTCTGAGGCTTTTACACAACAGCAGTAGTTAAACTTAGAATAAATTACACACAGGTGGACTCTATTTACTAATTAGGTGATTTCTGAAGGCCATTGGTTATACTGGATTTTTATAGGGGTATCAGAATACAGGGGCTGAGTACAAATGCACTCCACAATTTAAAGATTTTTATTTATTAACAATTTTGAAAACCATTTAGCACTTTCTATTTACTTTACACGTACCTGTTTTTTGTGTTGGTGTATCACATAAAAGCCCAATAAAATACATTTAAGTTTGTGGGTGTAGCATGAAATATGGAAAAGTGAAAGGTGTATAAATACTTTTTCAAGGCACTGTGAGTATGCACTGAGTACAACACTGAAGAATAAAAAAGGAATATTGTTTTTATATTCTTCACATATCACTTTAAAGGTCATCTTCTCAAATTCTAAAACTTCAGTTCATAAATTCTGTTAGTCTAGACAGCATTTCACTTGTTTTACAGCCTGTGAAGGAGAGCCCTCTCACTATGGACCCGTTCGCCCCCTTTTCGTTCGTTTATTTCCTTCATTTTGGCTGTTTGTTCGGTCCCTGAGCGGAGGGGACCCCCTGGAATGCCACAAACCCTGCATCTGTTCAGGAAAATCACACCACAGGAGTGTTTTACAATACTGTATTGTTCTGTCCTAGGGAAGTTGGGGACTGGGTTAGTTTGTAACTCAATCCTCTCCCAGGCTGTGGGAGAGGTGTTCTGTACACTATATAATTGGCTGCATGTGTGCCAATAAAGATAGACTTGGTTTGCCCAGCATTAAGCCTCGGCTCATGTGTGTGGAGGGTTATACTAGTCCGCCTGTATGGCTTAATTGCGGTCCGGTTGAAGAAAATGGGATCCTGTGAGAGATGGACAGACTGTCACACAGCCTTTTTGCTCACAAGCTACTTTTCTTGTATATATGTGTCCAGATGATTACAAAAGCCTATGAAGTTATCTTTCAATCACCAATCAATTATCATACCTCCATAAAAGTTTGTTCAGAGTAACCCTTGGTCTGATCACCCTTTTTACTCCTACTACTTTCCTGTGTCTGTTGTGTACTAAAATGTGCATAAAGAGATGGCACACAGTAGCACTCTGAATTCAAATGTCCCACCTAGTGTTTCTTGTATAATAGCCATGCAAGGACTCATCCTCAGCAACCAACACTACTGTGGTACAGTAGCTCAATGTTTTAGCTAAACCTAATTTTTTGGGGGCAAATCTTTATTTAATGTAAAGAAGAGAGTACAATAAACACCAAGCAAACAAGAGTGGGCAACATGCCCAAATATCGTGAAGACAATGTAGCATGATGTCTAACAAGTACATAATGTTGGCAAACATGCATGGGTTAACACTATAGTATATAGCGACACAAGCGAGGTAATGCATTTGGGAAATCAGAGAAGATGATGCCTTAGTGCTGAGCTGAAGAAAGTGAATAAGAGCTAAGAGGAGAAATCGGGTCAAGAGGAGATGTTGAATAAGAGGAGACACTAGAGGAGGTGCACCATTTGGACCAGGGCTCCCATAGGGTAATATATACATCATGTGAAAAATTCTCCCAGCTAGACAACTCCTCAAATCTAGATATTTCATGTACTTTCTGGATCCATTCCTTCATGGAAGGAGCCTGATCGGACAGCCAGTGCAGGGGAACTAACAACTTTGCTGCCGACAGTAGATGGGCTTATAAAGAGTGCTTGTGGAGAGGAAAACGTTGAGAAGGTAAGTTTAAGAGCACCAATGCCAGAGAGAGGGGGGCCAAGAGAGGACAGATTTGTTGAATAATACCAGAGAGGGAGGACCAGAAAGAGGAGATTTTCCTACAAGACCACCAAATATGTAGTAGTGTACCCCTTTCCTCATGGCATCTTCAGCAGACCGGGGGAGTAAGGGGATCCATCTTATGAATTAAATCTGGGGAGCGATACCATTTTGTCAACAATTTGTAGGAATTCTCCTGAACTCTTATACATCTAGAAAACCCATGGGAGTTCTTAAGAATCAGGGAGATCTTTGTCAGATAACGAAGTGCCCAGCTCCTCCTCCCACCTCAGGATGAACAATGGCCTGCCAGGGACATTGTTCAATAACATTTTATGATAGAGGAAAGAGATGGATCTTTTCACCAGCCTGGGAGATTCAATAAGAACCTCAAGCCAAGAGGGAAGAAAGTTCCTATCTGCCATGCGTATATATTTTTGACACATTAGATACAGTAGAAGTGAGCTTAGTGGATAGAAGTCCATTTCAGAGCTAATTGTGATGCCTGGAGGTCCAGCAGAGATGGAATCCTGAGATCTTTCAGTATGTCTCCTACTGAGGAACTACCAAAGGAGGACCAAATACCCGTTCCTTCAAAGTAACACAGTCTATATAGTACGGCAGCAGGCGCATGGGCATAAAGGGCGAGGGGCTCGAGGGGAAGTTAAAGTTAGTCGACACTGTGATCTAATTGTTGAGGACTCCTCTAAGGGTAGATGGGAAGCTCGTGCCCGGCTCCAGCCAAGACTGGACAGTCCAGAGACAAGCCTGTTCGGAGGGGGTTAGCAAATAGTGGGTAATCTGACAGCCCAGTTTGGCTGTTAGGGTTTACTAATTCAATGAAAAGTCTCAGTTGAATGGAATGATAGTATACCTTCATGTCTGGCAAACCAAAACCCCCTTTGTGCTTAGGAAGGACTAGCGAGGAGTAAGTCAATCTTGGCCGTGCCTGCTTCCATATAAAGTCTGAAAAAATTCTACGCAAAGCCAAGAAAGAAGATTCTGGTACATGTACAGGCAATGTCTGTAAAAGATAAAGGATTTTAGGGAGGATAAACGTTTTCAGGATGTTTTTCCTTCCCATCCAGGAAACAAAAGGGATATTGAGGTATTTTAGTTGCTTTTTAATACTAGTGAGTAAAGGGAGGTAATTCAGTTGGTAAGCTCTGTCAGATCGCACGGGGATATCAACCCCCATTAGTTGATATGAGAGGACGCCCATTGAAAGGGATAATCGTGTGATAGCATGGAGATTGTATTAGCTGGAACCTGAACACCCAAGGGCAGTACATTTAGAGAGATTAATTAATTTTTTTTAAAATTGACCAAAAGAGTCAAACAGTTTCAGAATTGCTGGGGACGCCAAGACGGGATCCAACAGAAAAAGCAACATATTGTGTGCAAAAGCAGCACCCTTATGGGTCATTGGTCCCACTCTTAGACCACTGATGTTGTCATCCTGTCTGATAACCTGCAACAGCGCCTCCAGACAAAGGATAAAAAGGGAAGGGGGTGGGGGGAACACTTGACGAGTGCCATTAGTAATGGGAAAAGAAGCAGAGAGGACCCTATTAACTCTTATCCGTGCATGTGGCGAGGAGTACAGGGACAGTATCGCCCGGATGAACTGGGAAGGGAAGCCAAATTTATATAAAGCGGGCTCCATAAACTTCCAATCCCCCCGATAAAACTTCTCAGCTTCTGAGCTGAGAGTTTTTCAACAGTGTGTATTCAATAGCTTGCTGTACCCTAAAAGTGCTATCCCTGCACTCCCTCCACACCACGAAACCCGCTTGCTCCGGGGATATTAATTTCTGGAGAAGAAGGCCAATCCAATGGGCGTGGATCTTCACCCACAATTTAATGTCAGCATTCAATAGGGAAATGGGCCTGTAACTAGATGGGAGATTAGGGTCCTTCCTTTCCTTGGGAAGCACCACTATATGTGCTTCCAGAGCTTGTTCCTTCGGAAGGGAGCCAGAGAGTAGAGCTTTAAAATACGAAAATAAATGAGGTCCCTACACCGGTAGAAATTTTTTGTAATAAGAAATTGGTAGCCCATCCGGGCCCCGACTTTTCCCTTGTGGGGTAGAGGAGAGGATCGAGGACATGGCGGATTTCCTCCAGCATAACATGAGATAATAGAGTGTCCTGTTCTTGTGTAGTTAGCACGGACAGAGTGAGGGTGGAAAGAAAATCTGTTATCCTGCCCAGTCTCTCAGATGGAGCTGCAGGGGTCTTGTGTGACTGGATATTATAAATAGAGTAATAGTAGACAGTAATAGCCTTGGCGATATCCGCAGTAGCGTTGACTGTATCGCCACTAGTGGTTTTCAGTTGCCTGATGTGGTACTGATCCATCCTTTTCTTAATCAGGGCGGACATGATCTTATTGCCCTTGTCGCCGTGGGCGTATTGTTTGTGTTTCAACCTAAGGAAAGCATTCACAGCCTTATTATTCAGGAGTGTTTTCAGTTCATTCCTCAAGTTCAAAAGCTCTTTGTGGTCTTTTAAGGCTATTGATTTCTTGTGCTAGCACTTCATTATTGCAATTTTCAAGAGGAGATTGTTGATACTGGCTAAATGCTGCTTCTTCACATAAGAGCCCAAGGCTATGAACTCGCCCCGGATGACTGATTTGTGGTCCTCCCATATGGAGGCGGGAGATGCCTCTGAGGGGGCATTTATCTCAAAGTAATCATTTAGTGTTTTCGATAGGGAAGGGGTGTTAAGTAGAGATGAGCGAACTTTAAAAAAAAGTCCGGTGTTTGGGTTGTGGTAAGTCGCGCATCCAGTTATGGATTCCACTATAGCGGCATATGGAATCTATAAGGGGCGGCTGCCACCAACCCGAACTGTTGAACAGCCGAAGGACCTGGGGTGACGTCACTGTCATGTGATCAGTGCAGGGGGCGTTTGGATTTGATCCTGTGCTGATCACATGACGGTGACGTCACCCCAGGTCCTTCGGCTGTTCAACAGTTCGGGTTGGTGGCAGCCGCCCCTTATGGATTCCATATGCCGCTATAATGGAATCCATAACGGGATGCGCGACTTACCACAACCCGAACGCCGAACACCGGACTTTTTTTTAAAGTTCGCTCATCTCTAGTGTTAAGAAGTATAGGATTGAGACGCCAAATCCATTCCCTCGTATTTACCCCAGAGAAGGTCAAAGACAGAAAGATTTATGCATGGTCAGAAACAGTGATATTGTGAATGTCAACCCTCGACCTGCGGCAAATAACGGTCTTGTATAAAGAAGTATATTCCAAACCAAAAAAGGAAGATCATGGGACTATAACCATAAAATATATATTAATCTTTATTAAGTCCAAATATATAACTTCAATACAAAATATAGGAGAGTAATGCACGATGGAAAAAATTGCAGAAAAAATTGCAAAAGGGACATCAATCAGGTAAAGAGCTCTATGTCAAAAATGGCTGGGCACAATCATAGCCAAATACATTAGTCTGTATATAGAAAGCTTAATATTTATATATATATATATATATATATATATATATATATATATATATAGTATAGAGAGCACCTCAATTATTGTACTCCACACAAATTGATAATTTATCAAACCATATATATACAGCTAATATATATATGTAATACAGACTGTTACTATTCAGTTGTTTCATTTTTTGTATCTGTTCCATATAGCATGAGTTAATTTGTATACCAGTCTTTTGATTGAATATAGCAATCTGTCCTCTGGCACGGACCACTTTCTGTATATTATGTACTCATCGTGAGGTATAGTATAGTACTTTAGAGCCTTGCATACCATTTTTGTATTCAGCATTATACTGTATATTCAGCTTTATAGGGCATTTGATTCCATCTATGTATTCAGCGTTATATATTTAGCCCTATGGAATGTCTCATGTACTCAGTTAATATGGCCACAATTGAGTGACTTGCTATCTATGTATTCAGCTTTATATATCTAATTACCTTGGGGTTACAATTTGCGTTGCCCTGGTGGAGTGATGTATTACATATATATTTAGCTGTATATATATGGCTTGATAAATTATAAATTTTTGTGGAGTACAATAATTGAGGCGCTCTCTATACCTTATATATATTCAGCTTTGCATATACAGACTAATGTATTTGGCTATGATTTTTGACATAAAGCGCTTTAATTGATCGATGTCCCTTTTGCAATTTTTTCTGTAATTTTTTCCATTGTGCCTTCCTCTCCTATATTTTGTATTGAAGTTATATATTTGGACTTAATAAAGATTAATATATATTTTATGGTTATAGTCCAATGATCTTCCTTTTTTGGTTTGGAATATAGTTGTAGTTGTTTGATCTGGGGACAATGTTCGGATTAATATGAGGTTGTTGTAGGTGTTTAGGACTTGTATAAAGAAGTAGTCCAACCTTTGGTACGACCTATGCGGGTTGGAATAAAATGTGAAATCCTTGGAATCAGCGTGCTTGGACTTCCAGATATCGCTTTAACAAAGACCTCCCAGAAGAGGCGTCCAGCAAGGGATTCAGGACAAGATGAAAATCCCTACCTATAAGCAGTAGGCCCATGGAGATGGCAGAGATATCCATGAGAACCTTCTTCAACCAATTAACTGTCCTTTTTTTAGGAGCATGTAGGTTACAAAAGGTCACATCCACACCTCCCAATTTACCCGAAAGGAACAAGTAACGTCCCTCGGGGTCAGCAACTTCAGAGGTAGAAAGAGGCACATTTTTATGTATTCTGATGCTAACCCACCTGGAGGAGCTAGTATGACATGAGTGATACCATTTAGTAGAGCTAGAGCGGGACATATTAGGAATGTGGCCAGCACGGAAATGAGTCTCCCGCATCATCATTATATCAGCATTACCTCTCCTTAATATTTGAAAAATGCGGCTCCGTTTAACGCCGTTATTGCATCCATTCACGTTAAATGAAGCTATGTTAAGATTCAAGGTGGCCATGTTTGAAATTGGTAAGGAGCACGCCAATTACTGTAGAATTGCATCACAATATAACACGATAACAGTAAAAACACAGAAACTGCATTGAGAGCAATAGGCAAATGTAAGTACTGGTAGGCTCAACAACCTTGCAGCCTGATCTGCCCAAGCTGCCAGGATTTAAGCTGTAGCAAAGAAACAGTAACAGAGATGGTCTATCCCTGACCATAATTTGTAGCACAAATAGAAGGGGAAGGGGGGGGGGATAAGGAGGAGGAAGAGGGGGGAGGGCGGAGGAGGGAAGATTGTTAACAGTGAGGTCAAGAATGCAGATGGTTAATGTAAGTACTCCAGTTGAGGAGTGCTGGTCAGGAGATGGGGGTGTTTGGATAAACTCAACCCCTTCCCTGACCGGTTAACAAAGGAGAAGGAGGTAAAATTCCAAACCGCTGAGGAGAAAATAGTGTATCCGTCAGTCATTGGAATCCATACGAGGTGGCCTGTTCCTCCTGGGTCTCTGTTTCCTAGCGGTGGACCATGGGGTATGTAGAGGAGGAGGTTCTCCATCATGTGGGATTGGAAGCCACGAGGGTATGTCAATTGGCGGGATTTGTAGTATGTCCCACAGTTCTTGACGGTCCTCAGGGGCGTGACTGGTGAGTCGCCGGGTTCCGGAAGAGATCATGAAGCCGAATGAGAACAACCACCTATAAGGATTTTTAACGGAATGTAACACTTCAGTTAGGGGTTTAAAAATCCTCCTTTTCTGGAGGGTAGAAGGAGCTACATCCTGGTACAACTGCACCCTCGCATCAGCAATTTTTACCTCTGCCAGACCTCTGGCATTGCCCAGTATAAGCTCAGTGTCGCGGAAGCTCATGAGGCCACAAATTATGTCCCTTAGAATGTCCTCCGAGGAAGGTTTAGGGCGAAGAGCCCTATGGAACCTTTCAACTACAATAGATTTTGCTCTCTCCGTGCCCAGCAAGTATTAGAAAAGGTCATGCATGATAGCAAATAGGTTCTCCTTTTCCGGGGCTTCAGGAAGGCCCCTTATCTGGATGTTCCTCCTGCGGCTCTAGTTTTCCTGGTCCTCAAGTAGCAGGAGGGCATTATTGTTAGCGGGCCGATGAGTGTCCAGGCTGTTAGCGCTCGCAGCTGCGAAAGAATGTAGTGCGTCCTGCGACTGTTCTAGGAATTCAACCCTATTGCCAAGCGTATATCAATCTTAATGGAAGACAGGTCAGCCGCAATCGGGGCTAAAGCTTTGTGTAGAGCTGAGTCAGAGTAATCCATAGACAGGGGGTTGGTGTAACTCACCCCTCGAGGGATTTGGGAGCCATCTGCAGCACTGGCGGAGTCATCGCTGACATCCACTTCGGGCTGGCGGAGTTGTGCATTCCTGCGCGGCGGCATCTTTTCAGCACGCACCTGCGACTGCACTGCCTGTTTGTTGAGACATTTCTCCATTTTCTTGCCAGCTTTGGTGACTAGGG
Organism: Bufotes viridis; assembly: GCA_033119425.1. NCBI lineage: Eukaryota > Metazoa > Chordata > Amphibia > Anura > Bufonidae > Bufotes > Bufotes viridis. Next base: position 204,854,191 of record CM065592.1, read on the forward strand.
TGTGGCTGGCTGCTTCCTCCACCGGGACCTTCGGCTGGATCTTGACCATTGCTCGGGGATAGAGTGCTGTGGACGCTTAAAGGCAGCTTAGTGGCGGGAGCGCTTCACTTAACCTCTTGGGGACACAGGACGTACCGGTACACCCTGATGTCCTGGTACTTAAGGACACAGGATGTCCCAGGTCGTGTTGTGTAGTTCCGTTCACTGTTGCTCGGCGGGCGGTGATCGGAACAAGGTACCTGCTGAAATCATTCAGCAGGTACCTTGTTACAATGCCGAGGGTGGTCCTGTGACCCCCCGTATCCACGATCACTGCAAACCGCAAGTCAATTCAGGCCTGCGGTTTGCAACGCTTTCCGGAATTTCTGATCCCAGCAGTCCGTGACCGCGAGGATCAGAAACGTAAGATTGCCCAAACTTTAAATTTTTAACCCCCTGGGCGGTGCTAGCAGTGCGGGCGGAGGGTGCGGGCAGGATCGCGATCCTCTGCCCGCCTCCTCTCTAATATTCAATGGTGGTGAATGGGTATACCACAGTGTCATCACATTGCTGACACTCTGGTATAAACGACTGAAATCTGTGATGTCAGCCATTTAACCCCTTCCATGCCGCAGTCCATACGGACCACTGTATGGAAGGGGTTAACAGGGAGGGAGCTCCCTCCCTCTCCCATCGGGGGCTGCTGTGCCCTTGCAGCCCCCGATTCTTGATGGGATCGCACCCGTAAAAACCTGCTCTATAAAAATATCACATGACCTAACCCCTCAGGTGAACACCATAAAAAAAAGCAAAAAAAAGGGTGTAAAAAATGCAATTTTTTTGTCACCTTACATCACAAAAAGTGTAATACCAAGCGATCAAAAAGGCGTATGCCTCCTAAAATAGTACCAATCAAACCGCCATCTCATGCAGCAAAAAATGAGCCCCTACATAGCACAATCGCCTAAAAAAATTAAAAAGATATGGCCCTCAGACTATAGAGATACAAAAACATGATTTTTTTTTCTAAAATGCTGTTATTGTGTTAAAGTAAAATAAATAAAAAAGTATACATATTAGGCATCTCCACTTCTGAAAAAACCTTCTCTATAAAAAATACCACATGATCTAAACCCTCAGGAAAATACCGTCATTTTTTTAAAATGAAAATGGTGTAAAAAAAAACATTTTTGTCACCTCGAATCACAAAAAGTGTAATAGCAAGCGATCAAAGAGTTATATGCCTCCCAAAATAGTGCCAAACCATCATCTCATACCGCAAAAAATAGTATCCTACATAGGACAATCGCCCACAAAAATAAAAAAAATATGTCTCTCAGACTATGGAGACATTAAAACATGATTTTTTTTTGTTTCAAAAATTATATTATTGTGTAAAACTTAAATAGATAAATAGTATACATATTATGTATCGCCGTGTCCGTAACAACCTTCTCTATAAAAATAACACATGACCTAACCCAGCAAAACAAAATATATAAGTACAGTGCCATTTTTGTCACATTAAATCACAAAAAGTGTAATAGCAAGCGACCAAAATGACATACGCACCCCAACATAGTGCCAATCCAACCGACATCTCATCCCGCAAAAAATAAGCCCTTACATAAGACAGTCGCCCAAAAAATAAAAAATAAATATGGCTTTCAGAATGTGGAGACACTAAAAAATTCTTTTTTCTAAAATGCTTTATTATGTAAAACTGAAACAAAAACCCTCAAAAGGTAGTCATATTTGGTATTGTCGCATCCGTAACAAGCTGCTCTACAGAAATTGCACACGATCTATCCTGTCAGATCAATGATGTAAATAACAAAAAATATAAACGGTGCCAAAACAGCAATTTGTTTTGCAAATTTTCCAATTTAATCCATGTTTCCAGTAACAAAGCAAGGGTTAACAGTCAAACAAAACTCAATATTTATTGCGCTGAATCTGTAGTTTGCAGAAACACCCCATATGTGGTCGTAAACTGCTGTATGGCCAAACGGCAGGGCACAGAAGGAAAGGCACACCAGATGGTTTTTGAAAGGCAGATTTAGCTGGACTGTTTTTTTTGGACAGCATGTCCCATTTGAAGCCCCCCGGATGCACATCTACAGTGCAAACTTCAAAAAATTGACTCCATCTAAGAAACTACACCCCTCAAGGTATTCAAAACTGATTTTACAAACTTTGATAACCCTTTAGGTGTTCCACAAGAGTTATTGGCAAATGGAGATGAAATTCTAGAATTTCTATTTTTTTGTTACCTTGCCTCAAAAAAAGTGTAATATAGAGCAACGAAATATCATATTTACCCTAAAATATTACCAACAAAACTGCCACCTTATCCCGTAATTTCCAAAATGGGGTCAATTTGTTGGAGTTTCTACTCTAGGGGTGCACCAGGGGGGCTTCAAATGGGACATGGTGTCTAAAAACCAGTCCAGCAAAATCTGCCTCCCAAAAACCACACGGCGCTCCTTTCCTTCTATGCCCTGCCGTTTGGCCATACAGAACTTTATGACCACGTATGGTGTGCTTCTGCAAACTAAAGAATCAGGGCAATAAATATTGGGTTTATTTGGCTGTTAACCCTTGCTTAGTTATTGGAAAAATAGATTCAAATGGAAAATATGCCCCAAAAAATTGCAATTCTGGTTTCATCTCCATTTGCCAATAACTCTTGTGAAACACCTAAAGGGATAACGACATTTGTAAAATCAGTTTTAAATACCTAGAGGGATGTAGTTTGTTAGATGGGGTCACTTTTATGAAGTTTCTATCCCAGGAGGGCATCAGGGGGGCTTCAAATGGGACATGGTGTAGATTAACCAGTCCAGCAAAATCTACCCTCCAAATCTCAGAATGGCCTGGATAAGAAAAAACTTTTTGAAGTTATTCACACATAAAGTGGCACTGGTCAGATTTTCAAAAAAATGGCCTGGTCTTAAAGGTGAAAATGAGCCCGGTCCCTAAGGGGTTAAGCAGCCGCCATCCAGCACGGTCAAGCTGTGCCCCAGTTAAATAATGCAATAATTCTATTGTAGCTGAAAGTGTTTTTGCTGTTTATGGTCACAATAACAATTAATTATTTTGTGTGCTGTATCTGGAACAGTAGCATTTCTCTTTTTTTATCAGCTAAATGAATCTTATTCCACTTTACAAATTGTGAGGAAACTGACACTGTCTTCCAAAGGTGTATTCGTACACTACTTTCAGTGTCGGACTGGGGTGCCAAGGGCCCACCAGTAGAAGTGACTCTAGGGACCCACCCTAAAGTTTTATACAAATATTGACACTTAAGGGGGTTTTCCGATTTGCATCAACATTCTTTAATATAGTACTTTATATATGAAGCGCACATGACCGCTGCAGCTAATCACTGGCCTCGGTGCTGTACACTGCTAAGATCACTGATTAGTTACATCAGTCAGGTGCGGTACACAGGCATTTTACCGTGGCATGTGCAGAGATACAGCAACAGAACTCTGTTACACACATACTTCTACACATGCCGGCCCTATTTCATACACACACTTTCATACATGCAGGCACTCTTACATACACACACTGTCATACATGCACTCTTACATGCACACACTGCCATACCTACAGGCACTCTTACATGCACACCATGCCCAGGGCTAGAACCCGGCATACAAGGTCAAGTGCCGGGGCCCACTGCTTCTGGGAGGGCCCACTGAGCTGCTATGAGCACTTCCATCAATACAGATGGAAGAACTCATTGCTGGAGCTGCTGTCATTTCACTTACGCAGTACCCCTTGTGGAGGGCCCTCTGATAGTCAAATGAAGCTGCTGCAGAGACTCAGACACTCCCCCTTTACACATGCTGCCTGAAGACAGTGAAGAGAGAAGATAAAGATCGCAGGCCTGTGAGTAGTGAGTCTGCACTGTGACTGCCTCTGGGACAGGGAACTCTTCCAGGTGCTGCTGGATGTTGTAGTAGACAAGCAGCTTCATGCTATTTCTTTTACTGCTTCATGAAGCAGTTTGCCTCCATGACTAGAGTTGAGCAAACACCTGGATGTTCGAGTTCGAGAAGTTCGGCCGAACTTCCCAAAAATGTTTGGGTTCGTGATCTAAACTCAACCCGAACCCCATTGAAGTCAACTTTTGGGCACTAAAAAGGCTGTAAAATAGTCCAGGAAGGGGCTAGAGGGCTGCAAAATGTAGGTAAATCCTCTGCAAACAAATGTGGATAAGGAAATTAATTAAAATAAAATAAATAAAAATTAAGCAATATCAATTGGAGAGAGGTCGCATAGCAGAGAATCAGGCTTCATGTCACCCAGCAATAGAGAAGGCCACTTCCAGATATTTAGCCCACGACACCTAGACAGAGGACAGAGCTCGCATAGCAGAGAATCAGGCTTCATGTCACCCACCACTGGAACAGGCCACTTTCAGATAATTAGGCCCCTAGCACCTAGACGGAGGAGAGGTTCATTCATTTTTTGGTTGCACCGCAATATAATGGTAAAATTAAAAAAAGAGGATTCAATAAAGAAGTGCCCCAGAGTACAAGAATATAGGGTTGAGGGTGAGGCAGTTATAAATGTCTATTCTGCACAAGGGATGGACAGGTCCTGTGAGATCCATGCCTGGTTCATTTTTATGAACGTCAGCTTGTCCACGTTGGCTGTGGACAGGCGGCTGCGTTTGTCAGTAATGACGCCCCCTGCCGTGCTGAATACACGTTCAGACAAAACGCTGGCCGCCGGGCAGGCCAGCACCTCCAAGGCAAAAAAGGCTAGCTCTGGCCACGTGGACAATTTGGAGACCCAGAAGTTGAATGGGGCCGAACCATCAGTCAGTACGTGGAGGGGTGTGCACACGTACTGTTCAAACATGTTAGTGAAATGCTGCCTCCTGCTAACACGTTCCGTATCAGGTGGTGGTGCAGTTAGCTGTGGCGTGGTGACAAAACTTTTCCACATTTCTGCAATGCTAACCCTGCCTTCAGAGGAGCTGGCCGTGACACAGCTGCTTTGGTGATCTCTTGCTCCTACTCTGCCTTCATCTTGGGCTTCCACTTGTTCCCCTGTGACATTTGGGAATGCTCTCAGGAGCGCGTCTACCAGCGTGCGCTTATACTCGCGCATCTTCCTATCACGCTCCAGTGCAGGAAGTAAAGTGGGCACATTGTCTTTGTACCGGGGATCCAGCAGGGTGGCAACCCAGTAGTCCGCACACGTTAAAATGTGGGCAACTTTGCTGTCGTTGCGCAGGCATTGCAGCATGTAGTTGCTCATGTGTGCCAGGTTGCCCAGAGATATGGACAAGCTGTCCTCTGTGGGAGGCATATTGTCATCGTCCTACGTATCCCCCCAGCCACGCACCAGTGATGGACCTGAGCTTTGTTGGGTGCCACACCACTGTGAACCTGCTTTATCCTCATCCTCTTTCACCTCCCCCTCATCCTACTCGTCCTCCAGTAGTGGGCCCTGGCTGGCCACATTTGTACCTGGCCTCTGCTGTTGCAAAAAACCTCCCTCTGAGCCACTTCTAACAGACTGGCCTGAAAGTGCTAAAAAAGACCCGTCATCCTCCTCCTCCTCCTGGGCCACCTCCTCTTCCATCATCGCCCTAAGTGTTTTCTCAAGGAGACATAAAAGTGGTATTGTAACGCTGATAACGGCGTCATCGCCACTGGCCATGTTGGTGGAGTACTCGAAACAGCGCAACAGGGCACACAGGTCTCGCATGGAGGCCCAGTCATTGGTGGTGAAGTGGTGCTGTTCCACAGTGCGACTAACGCGTGCGTGCTGCAGCTGAAACTCCATTATGGCCTGCTGCTGCTCATACAGTCTCTCCAGCATGTGCAAGGTGGAGTTCCACCTGGTGGGCACGTTGCATATGAGGCGGTGAGCGGGAAGGCCGAAGTTACGCTGTAGCGCAGACAGGCGAGTAGCGGCAGGATGTAAAAGCCGGAAGCGCGCACAGACGGCCCGCACTTTATGCAGCAGCTCTGAAATATCGGGTATTTGTGAATGAGCTTCTGCACCATCAAATTCAGCACATGCGCCAGGCAAGGGATGTGCGTCAAACCGGCTAGTCCCAGAGATGCAACGAGATTTCGCCCATTATCGTACACCACCAGGCCGGGTTTGAGGCCCACTGGCAGCAACCACTGGTCGGTCTGTTGTTTAATACCCCGCCACAACTCCTGCGCGGTGTGGGGCCTGTCCCCCAAACATATGAATTTCAGAACGGCCTGCTGACGTTTACCCCGGGCTGTGCTGAAGTTGGTGGTGAAGGTGTGTGGCTGATTGGATGAACTGGTGGAAGCAGAGGAGGAGGAAGCTGAGTAGGTGGAGGAGGCTACAGGAGGCAAAGAATGATGCCCTGCGATCCTTGGTGGCGGAAGGACGTGCGCCAAAGAACTCTCCGCCTGGGGCCCAGCCGCCACTACATTTACCCAGTGTGCAGTTAGGGAGATATAGCGTCCCTGGCCGTGCTTACTGGTCCACGTATCTGTGGTTAGGTGGACCTTGCCACAGATGGCGTTGCGCAGTGCACACTTGATTTTATCGGATACTTGGTTGTGCAGGGAAGGCACGGCTGTCTTAGAGAAGTATGGGCGGCTGGGAACAACATACTTTGGGACAGCCACCACCATCAGCTGTTTGAAGCTGTCTGTGTCCACCAGCCTGAATGACAGCATTTCAAAGGTTAGTAAATTAGAAATTCTGGCATTCAGGCCCAGGGCTCAAAGGGTGGGTAGGTGGGAATTTACGCTTTCTCTCCAAGGTTTGTGAGATGGAGAGCTGAATGCTGCCGTGTGACATGGTTGAGATGCTTGGTGACGCAGGTGTTGGTGTCAGTGGCACATCCTCTGTTTGATGGGTGGCGGGTGCCAACATTCCTCCCGAGGTGGAGGAAGAGGCCGAGGCAGCAGCAGAAGAGGGAGCAGGGGGAGCCTGAGTGAGTTCCTTGTTTTTAAGGTGTTTACTCCACTGCAGTTCATGCTTTGCATGTAGATGCCTGGTCATGCAGGTTGTGCTAGAGTTCAGAACGTTAATGCCTCGCTTAAGGCTCTGATGGCACAGCGTGCAAACCACTCGGGTCTTGTCGTCAGCACATTGTTTAAAAAAGTGCCATGCCAGGGAACTCCTTGAAGCTGCCTTTGGGGTGCTCGGCGAACTCTCTTGGCGGCGGCTGTTCTGCTTTTGCCCCCTGCTGTCTCTTTTGCTACACTGTTGAATCGGTCTCAGCACTGCCTCTTCCTCTGAACTATGAAAGTCAGTGGCACGACCTTCATTCCATGTGGGGTCTAGGACCTCATCGTCCCCTGCATCGTCTTCCACACAGTCTTCCTCCCTGACCTCCTGTTCGGTCTGCACACTGCAAAAAGACGCAGCAGTTGGCACCTGTGTTTCGTCATCATCAGAGACGTGCGGACTCCGATGAGGTTGGATTCCCATGTCCTCATCATCATTAAACATAAGTGGTTGTGCATCAGTGCATTCTATATCTTCCACCACTGGGGAAGGTCTAGGTGGATTTCCTTGGGATACCCTGCCAGCAGAGTCTTCAAACAGCATAAGAGACTGCTGTATAACTTGAGGCTCAGACAGTTTCCCTGATATGCATGGGGGTGATGTGACAGACTGATGGGCTTGGTTTTCAGGCGCCACCTGTGCGCTTTCTGCAGAAGACTGGGTGGGAGATAATGTTGTGAACATGCTGGATCCACTGTCGGCCACCCAATTGACTAGCGCCTGTACTTGCTCAGGCCTTACCATCCTTAGAACGGCATTGGGCCCCACCAAATATTGCTGTAAATTCTGGCGGGTACTGGAACCTGAGGTAGTTGGTTCACTAGGACGTGTGGCTGTGGCAGAATGGCTATGTCCTCTCCCAGCACCAGAGGGTCTACTAACATCACCACGACCGCGTCCGCGTCCCTTACTAGATGTTTTCCTCATTGTTACCGTTCACCAAGCACCACAATAAGAAAAAAAATATTTGGCCCGATGTATTGATTTCAAATTCAGGCCATTTATTACAGGCATCTAACACTATCTGCCTATTTATTTATGTACCGTATTACACTAATCCAGGCACAGCAGTAACCACTGATTTAGGGGAATATCAATTGTAGGCCTAGTATTTAGGCCCTGGATGAAAGGTCCCCTTTTATGGACAGATTTACACTTGGAGATGCACAGTAGCGTGCGAAAAAATATGTAGGATTATGCCTTCAGCAATTGTATTTTAACACTTTGTGTAATATACCCTTTAACGGACAGAAATACACTTGGAAATGCACGGTAGCGTAAAGTTATTGAGGATGACACTCTCAGCACTTGTATATACACCTTGAGTGTAATATACCCTTTTATTCACAGAAATTCGACTATGAGATGCACAAAAGTGCGTGCAAATTTAAAGGATTATGCTTTCAGCAATTGCAATTTAACACTTTGTGTAATATACCCTTTTACGGACAGATTTACACTTGGCCTGCAAGAGGTGGAACACCAGATTTTGGGTATTAGTATTTTGGCAATTGAATTTCACCCCAGAACAAAATATATCCTTTGACGGATACTATTAAACTACTTGTCCAGCCACAGCTAGAACACCAGATTTACTGTATTTCTATTTTTGCAACTGAATTTCACCCCAGAAAATAATATATCCTTTGACGGACAATATGAAACTTACAGGAAACTTACAGGATTATGCTTTCAGCAATTGTAATATAACACTTTTTGAAATATACCCTTTTACGGACAGATTAACACTTGGCCTGCAACAGCTGGAACACCAGATTCAGGGTATTGCTATATTGGCAAGTGAATTACACCCCAGAATAAAATATATCCTTTGACGGATACTATTAAACTTGTCCAGTCACAGCTGGAACACCAGATTTACTGTATTTCTATTTTGAATTTCACAGCAGAAAATAATAAATCCTTTGACGGACACTATTAAACTTGGCCAGCCACAGCTGAAACCACTGATTTATGGTATTGCTATTTTGGCACTTGAATTTCACCCCAGAAAAAAAAATATCCTTTGCCGGACACTAATACACTTGTCCAGTCACAGTTGTAACACCAGATTTACTGTATTTCTATTTTTGCAACTGTATTTCACCCCAGAAAATAATATATCCTTTGACGGACACTAGGGAAATTGTCCAGTCACCGCTGGAACACCAGATTCAGGGTATTGCTATTTTGGCAATTAAATTTCACCCCAGAAAAAAATATACCCTTTTACGGACAGATTTAAACTAGGCCTGCAACAGCTGGAACACCAGATTCAGGGTATTGCTATTTTGGCAATTAAATTTCATCCCAGAAAAAAATATACCCTTTTATGGACAGATTTAAACTAGGCCTGCAACAGCTGGAACACCAGATTTACTGTATTTCTTTTTTTGCAACTGAATTTCACCGCAGAAAATAATATATCCTATGACGGATACTATGAAACTTGTCCAGTCACAGCTGGAACACCATATTTACGGTATTGCTATTTTGCCAATTGAATTTCACCCCAGAAAATTATCTATCCTTTACCGGACAGCAGACAGTATTACACTTGGCTAGCCACAGCTGGAACACCAGATTTAGGGGATTGCTATTTTGGCAATTGAATTTAACCCCTTAATAAAATATAGAAATTTCTATCCTGAGTTTCTAGGGGTGACAGTAAGCACAGCCAAGCCCCTGATGTAGGATATAGCAAAAAAAAAAAAAACTAGTATTGATGGATTGATGGACTTGGCAGCTTGTGCTGGTGCACCACAAGACACAAAATGGATCAAAGTGACAGAAAAACGCTCTGTGCAGCTTAAAAACCAGTAAGCAATTAACTAGCAGTAGTTGAATGATTCACAGCTGTAGATCGATCACTTCATTAGGTATTTTTGCTGACTTTTTCCTGCCTAATCTCGCCCTTACAGAAGCTGCGTCCTCTCCCTACACTAATCAGAGCAGTGTGACGTGCGGCGCTACGTGACTCCAGCTTAAATAGAGGCTGGGTCACATGCTGCACTTGGCCAATCACAGCCATGCCATTAGTAGGCATGGCTGTGATGGCTTCTTAGGGCAAGAAGTAAAACGCTAGCTGATTGGCCGCTGTGCAGCCCTTCAGAAAGCGGGAAGAAATCGCCGAACAACGGACCCGAACCCGAACTTTTTTGAAAATGTTCGGGTCCAGGTCCGTGTCCCGAACACCCCAAAATTCGGTACGAACCCGAACTATCCAGTTCGGGTTCGCTCATCCCTATCCATGACACCTTCCGCCCTCATATCCTGCTTTCTCCTTTCCTCCCTCATGTATCCATAGCTCCTGTCTCCTACTGCTGCCTTGCACAGACCTCCTGCCACTACTTCTTTAATGAATCCCCCTCAGGCCCTTCCACCTACTTGCTGTGTTCACCCCTCCTGTCCATCCATGGCCCTGGGCCCCTGTATCACTCCTCTGCCTCTCATTATGGTGGTGTCTAAACCACATTCACTATAAGGACCTTCTAACGTCACAGGGTCACCCGTACTGCACCCTTCATATGGTGCTCCCTTAAACCCTGCATTGTGCCCTCTTACCACACCCTGTACAGTGCCCCTAGTCATTCCCTGTACTGTGCCCTCTTATACCATTTTATCCGGTCACAGTATGGCGGTGTCATTATACTGCGTGGGGGGCACTGGGGGTCATTATTTTGAACGGAGGGCCACTGTGGGGTCATTATACTGTGAGGGCCCCTTACCTTACACAGTATAATGACCCCCAGAGCCCCCATTCAATATAATGACCCCAGTGACCACTATACAGTATAATAACCCCCAGTATCCCCTCTATACAGTATAACCCCCAGTGTGGGGACTTCTCGGGGTCATTATTCGGAATGGGGGGGCGACTGGGGGTTATTATTTTGAATGGAGGGCCACTGTGAGGTCATTATACTGTGTGGGGGGACACTGGGGGTCATTATACTGTGTGGGGGGTCATTATACTGTGTGAAGGGCCACTAGTGGTCATTATACTGTGTGTGGGGCCACTGGGGGTCATTATACCGTGTGGGAGCCACAGGGGGACATTAAAATGTAAAAACATGTCTGAAGGGGGCCCACTGAGATTTATCGCCCAAGGGCTCAAATGAACCTAGAGCCGGCCCTGATGCACACACTTTTATACATACAGGCATTCTTTCATACACACACTGTCATTCATGCAGGCACTCTTACACACTTTACCTGAGAATGTCACTAGAGTGTGCATCTCCCTGGTCTCCCTGGAGTGCACCAACTAGACAGTTTTAAACACCCCTTTTTGACAAGTGAAATTGTCAACACCAGGGGGGCGCACTGGTGGTAGTAGCCTTTCCAAGGCAATGGGTGCGCTGCGGGAGTACTGGGAGTAGTAGTCTTTCCAGGGCTAGGCACACATGGGGAGTAGTAGCCTTCCCAGGGCTAGGGATATGCTGGGAGAGAAAGCTTTTGCAGGGCAGGGGGAGTGCTGGGAGTAGTAGTCTTTCCAGGGCTGGGGGCACACTTGGAGTAAGAGTCTTTTCAAAGGGTACACTGGGAGCAATAGCCGTTACAGGGCAGTGAAAGCGCTGGAAATAGTAGTCTTTCCACGGCTGGGGCACACAGGGATTCTGCATGATACGCAGGATGTGTTGGGACATGCAATACAACCAGCAGAAGACATGATAAGAGTTACAGTACTGCAGGTCAGGAGGATATGGGGCAGTACCACAGGAATGCAATGTTGGGGCTCATAGTCCCCGGGGGTGGGGCATGCTGGGGGTAGTAGCACACACATGGCCGGCTCTTACCTTGAACTCCCAGCTGTGCTGCGGCGTGTACTCCAGGGACTGCAGGAGCTTGGTGAGCTGCTCGGTCACCTCCCCCCAGTCCTGTGCCCCCGGGCTGGGTAGGGGCTCCCGAGGCCTCACTTTCCTTGTACTGCTCCAGGCCAAGGAACTTGTCAAACAGGTCGGTGTTGCTGAGGCAATGCAGCACAGCATTCATGAGCAGGTTTTACCATAGTTCTTCAGGGTGGGGAGGCGGCTGGTTCTCGGGGAGGCTGCGGCAGGTGTCGGGACTCTGGGGCTGAAGGCTGGGCTGAGGAGCCGCTCTTGTCCCGGGCAGCGGTGGCATCCTTCTCCTGCTCTGAGCTGAATTTGGACAAGGTGCTGAGCGTCCCTAGGAAGCGGCTGACAACCCGTTGCGCCGCCAGAAGAGCTTCTTCCCCAGTGAGACCTTCTTTTCATTCTCGCCACCGGGAAGCTCACTTGCTGGTTCAGGGGCCCACTGAGGATTTCCTTGGCTCACCGGTGGGCCAGTCCAAGCCTGACTACTTTTGTCACAGAATAACACAATATGTCCTCTAAGGGCACTTTACTTTTTACTCGAGCAATGAGTTGTGCTCATAATAATGTTTTACCCGATCATTGCCTAGCGTACACATGGCAGCGATTAGCTGAAAAACGTGCATATATTTGGGAGTTGGCTGATCAAATCTTTTAAGTGGCAGCTGCCAACATGTAAAGACCTATTTTTATCCTAATTTGTACAGAAGGCTTTGCAAATCCAAGCTTCAAACTGTAAACCCTCCATCTGACTACAGCTAAATGTATTGTACATTAAATTTCATTGTATTGTACAGTGACAATAAAGGCATCTTATATTATCTTATCTTACAGAATTCAGTGATTTGTACATACATCATAGATGGCTGTCCTTATAAAATGCGCATTTCTTTGTGTAAGTAGTAGGAGTAATCACAGGGAATGGTGATTGCGCCGCTCCCCATCATAGTACCCCTCAGATGCCGCGTTCTTAGCTGATTGCGGCATCTGACAGTGTCAAATAATTTTTTTTATCATACTTACCTCATGCATTTGCGAGAAATGTCTTGTGCCCCACTCAAGGGATTTTGTGCGAGATCTTCAATCAAGGTGGCGGTGGACGTCTCGTTGCTATCAAGTCAAATCGATGAGTTAAGTATGAATTTTTTTTGTTGTTTTTTACCACCATTCAGGGAAAATTGATTCTCTACCACAAAGCACGAGGAAATTTGGCTTTACAGCAAATTATATTTTTCCTGAAATTCGATTTGCTCAACACAACAGCTGACACTGTGGGTAGGTTAGGCCCAAAACATGCAATATGGCGGACACCTGGAACAGCTGTTAGGAGCAGGGACAATACATATCTTTCATGTTTAATGCTTTCTGTGGCAGTGGAAAGGTAGCACCCCAGCAACATGGCCAGGTCCCTTTGACCCCCTCCAAGATTCTATGCTCCCACAGAAGGCACTTATGCGCCTCCTATGACTCCTCCTCCATGGACATGCTCCCATCCCCAACAGCAGCAGGGCACAATGTTGATCCCACTTCAACTCTTTCCTATCAGTGGTGTCAAGTCACGCATTGCTATGCGATGTTGGAGCTGATTGGCCTGGGCAAGAGTAGCCACACAGGTGAGCAGTTGCTAAAGTACATCAAGCAGCAAACCTTTTAAAAAACTACACTGGCTTCCACAAGGTGCTGGCAATACCTCAGAGACTGCCTTCTTTCAGCAATTCTTACGTTGTAAGGAACATTCTCTTGGACTTGCAGCAACAGAATGGTCTGAAGCTACACTGCTAAATCTGTGATGTTCCAACTTGCTGTTCAACCTGGAACATAGAACATAGAAGAGGAATCTTTATGGTAAGATCAGTGAGACTATGGAACTCTCTGCCTGAGGAGGTGGTGATGGTGAGTTACCTTAAAGAGTTCAGGGGGCCCTGGATGTATTTCTGGAGTGTAATAATATTAAAAGCTATAGCTACTAGAGAGGGGTCATTGATCCAGGGAGTTATTCTGATTGCCTGATTGGAGTCGAGAAGAAATTTTACCCTAAAGTAGGGAAAATTGGCTTCTACTTCACGTTTTTTTTTTGCCTTCCTCTGGATCAACTTGCAGGATAACAGGCTGAACTGGAGAGACAGATGTCTTTTTTCAGCCTTATAAACTATGTTACTATGTTACATGCTAGAGCATCTGTACAAGAAGTGGAAAGCTGTGAACGATTTTGTCATGCAATTTTGTCCCCGATCCCACTCAGGTATTTTTGTAGAGACTCTAACAAATATTTATTCCCTAATAAATACTGTATCTCTATTGACAATGCTCCCAGAATTTACCATAAAACATAAAATCACATTAAAAACATTACAAGAGGGACCATCACAAAACCATAAAAAATATATAACACTAGGCAATATATTTGATATATTTTTATCTCATATACAATGCCAATGCTATATAGGGTGATATATCATATCGAAATTAAGGTGACCAGATATTGATGACCTATCCAGAAGATACCGTAGGTCATCAGTAAAAAAATAATAATAAATCGAGAAAAACCCCTTTAAATAAATAGAGAGCAATAAAAATCAATTTTACCAAATCAAAAGATTACAACCATCCTACATTCTTCTATTATGCAGCATAGGCTTCTATAGCTTGGTGTATATTACAAAATCGGCTAACACTACATTATATAAAGTAAAATAGACTAAGCTGGGGCAAAAATCCCATCTATCTATCTATCTATCTATCTATCTATCTATCTATCTATCGACACACACACACGTGCTATAAAGTAGTTAGCAATACCAACCAGACAGTCATAATGTTAGACAACGCTGTCCTCCTAAACTCCAATACGTTTAGCCAATGGCTTGGGAGGTATTAGGTATTGGCAACAGGTGGAAACTATATATGTGTGGCCAATCAATTACGGTAGTTTGTGGATTTTCTTGGTCTCATGTGGTTATATTTAATTTATAGGTGTTGCCTTGTAATTTGCCAACATGTTCAAAAACAGTGGTACTCATCAGGGTGTTGGTTTGGACATTTGTGCAAGTATTGATTTTTGTGCATCATTGTGTACCCTACTGACTATTTTTAACCTGATTTTTTAAGTTATATAGATAATATAATGGATTCAACTGCAGTTAAGTAATCAAAAATATTGTATTACCGAATACTGTATTTACATTTAAATGGCTTCATTTGAACAATTCTTGTAGAAATACAATATTTCCAAAAGGAGATCTTTTCCATGTACCTCTCCTATGTTTGATTTCTGAGTTTTTTTTATACTATTATGCTGTTTTAATTTTTCAGTCTTGTAGTCTTCCGGTCAAGATTTGCATCAAATTATTATACGGGCACAAATAGGATATTGGTTTGTTCTTCTGCTTATGACCTATAACTATTATGATACCATAAATCTTGCAGTGTCTATTCTGGAGCTTTATGAACCATCATGTACCATGGATATTTAAAAAAGCTTTAATACCAACTTGCCAATTTACAATTTTTTAATGTAATATGAGAAGGATGACTTGCTATAAGTGTTCATTTTTCTTCCTAATCGTACACTACTCTTTTGATAAATCAGGTTTCATTGCATAATCCTCTGGTGTGATGAGATGAACATTATTTGATATGATATTTTGAAAGCATGCTAATTCAAAAAATAGGTCATGCACACAAATTTTAATGGCAGCTTTAGATGGAATGTATGCTTTAATTAAAATCCTTGATTGACTAATTATTAGGAAGACAACCTTACGAATGGGATTACATCAAACAAATTTAGAATATACTAATCAATATCATTTTCTTTCTAAGCTTGTGTCTAAATATTAGGCTTTCTAGCAAGGAAGGTAACGGGAATGTCTAGGTCTTTAAGTATGATGGATGGAAGGTTTAACATGTATATTGGAATTTGATTTTTATTTGTTTCCCAGATGAGGTTGTGGTGTTTCATAGAACAAATTGACCTTGAGAATGTTCAGTTTTTATATGACTGCTTATGATAAAATGTGTAGGATACTTATAATAAATATATGGTACTAGTAGGCTTCACTGCAATTTTATTACCATTATTTATTTTTACACAATATATTTTTTCTTGTTTCCTGCAAGTAATACATCAGACATGATCCCTAATAAGAAACTTATTTAATGGAACTGTGTTACCAAGAGGTTCACTGTTAAACCAAACACAACACCTTGTAGGGCTAGTTCAGCTGAATTTAATGGCATCTTTCACGAAGTAATGTATTGTTTCATTCTTGAGAACTTTTAATCCATATGTAAATTAACAGTTTTAAAAAACTTTTGATATGTCATAGCGACTCTAGAATGAGGAGAGAGAAGCATTCACATAGTATGCTCTCTCTTCTCACTGAAGGAAACAGGCTCAATATAAATTCTATAGGCACTTCTTGATTCTGTCTCCTGCAGTGAGAAGAGAGCTTGCTAGGTGAGTGCTTCTTTGTCTTCTATCTAGCAATTTGTGGGAGTCTCAGCACTCAGATCCCACTGTTTATTTTGATTTTTTTTAAAAAGGGGCTTTTTTGTGCCCATATTATGGATGCAACACCTGGACCATTCTCGGTTCTTCAGAACCAGAGGTCTAATGCTCTAACTCATTTTTTGATGATTTACAGAAGGTTCAGGTATTGTATCTATAATACGGTAGTAATAACCCACTTATATTGAGACTGAGACTGCCCTCACCAAAGTCACTAATGACCTACTAACAGCCAAAACCAAAAAACTTTACTCTGTCCTGCTTCTCCTTGACCTGTCCTCTGCCTTTGACATTGTCTACCACTCCCTTCTGTTGCAAACTCTCATCTCTTGGCATCACAGACCTGGCCCTCTCCTAGATCCCATCATACCTCACAATACCTGAACCAAGCGTGAAAGACTAATGACGGGGCCAAGCATGAGAGACTAATAATGGAGCCAAGCGTGAGAGACTAATGACGGAGCCAAGTGTGAGAGACTAATGGCAGAGTCGCATGAGAGAGACTAATGGCGGAGCCAAGCGTGAGAGACTAATGACGGAGCCAAGCGTGAGAGACTAATGACGGAGCCAAGCATAAAAGACTAATGGCGGAGCCAAGCGTGGGAGAGACTAATGGCGGAGCCAAGCGTGGGAGAGACTAATGGCGGAGCCAAGCGTGGGAGAGACTAATGGCGGAGCCAAGCGTGGGAGAGACTAATGGCGGAGCCAAGCGTGGGAGAGACTAATGGCGGAGCCAAGCGTGGGAGAGACTAATGGCGGAGCCAAGCGTGGGAGAGACTAATGGCGGAGCCAGCGTGGGAGAGACTAATGGCGGAGCCAAGCGTGGGAGAGACTAATGGCGGAGCCAAGCGTGGGAGAGACTAATGGCGGAGCCAAGCGTGGGAGAGACTAATGGCGGAGCCAAGCGTGGGAGAGACTAATGGCGGGGCCAAGCGTGAGAGAGACTAATGGCGGGGCCATGCGTGAGAGAGACTAATGGCGGGGCCATGCGTGAGAGAGACTAATGGCGGGGCCATGCGTGAGAGAGACTAACGGCGGGGCCATGCGTGAGAGAGACTAACGGCGGGGCCATGCGTGAGAGAGACTAACGGCGGGGCCATGCGTGAGAGAGACTAACGGCGGGGCCATGCGTGAGAGAGACTAACGACGGGGACATGCGTGAGAGAGACTAACGGCGGGGCCATGCGTGAGAGAGACTAACGGCGGGGCCATGCGTGAGAGAGACTAATGGCGGGGCCATGCGTGAGAGAGTCTAATGGCGGGGCCATGCGTGAGAGAGACTAATGGCGGGGCCATGCGTGAGAGAGACTAATGGCGGGGCCATGCGTGAGAGAGACTAATGGCGGGGCCATGCGTGAGAGAGACTAATGGCGGGGCCATGCGTGAGAGACTCTAATGGCGGGGCCATGCGTGAGAGACTCTAATGGCGGAGCCATGCGTGAGAGATTCTAATGGCGGAGCCATGCGTGAGAGATTCTAATGGCGGAGCCATGCGTGAGAGATTCTAATGGCGGAGCCATGCGTGAGAGATTCTAATGGCGGAGCCATGCGTGAGAGATTCTAATGGCGGAGCCATGTGTGAGAGACTCTAAAGGCGGAGGCATGCGTGAGAGACTCTAATGGCGGAGCCATGCGTGTAAACATAAATGGAGAAGCCACGCGTGAGAGACTCTAATAGCGGAGCCATGCCTGAGAGACTCTAATGGCGGAGCCATGTGTGTAAACATAAACGGAGAAGCCATGCGTGAGGGACACTAATGATGGAGCCATGCGTGAGAGACTAATGGCGGAGCCATGCCTGAGAGACTCTAATGGCGGGGCCATGCGTGTCAAACTTAAACGGAGAAACCATGCGTAAGAGACTCTAATGGCGTAGCCATGAATGCGAGACTAATGGCGGATTATTTATTATTATTATTTTTAAATATAAACCATTTATGCAGCACAAGTATGACTTGGGGACTCGCATACCCATGACCCCCTCTGACAGTGAACTTAGGACACTAGCCAGCCTACAACCATATTGTACCCCTAACGAATATCGTTAAGAACGGTCATAGGCCCCGCGGAGCCATGAGGTAGAAGCGGTCATCGGGCCCCCGAAGCCAAGACTGAACTGGATGACATTACAGTGACGATAAGTAATTAAAACGTGAGCCAGACCTGATGGCATATGCATAGACATTAGTGAACCGAACCACGTACATAAATAAAACATTAAACCAATCGTGAAATTGAACAGATGGGAGAAAAAAAAATAAAAGCCAGAGGTATTACAGTTCGCTAAGAGAAGACCCTTATTGTGACAAACGAATGAACAGCTTGTGAAACATAGTAGGAACTTACTCCTATTGGCCCACTGACCACTGAGGGACTGTATGGTGAACTGGGGCAGGAGACCAATCTGAGTGAATGCGAACCAGAAGTAAAGAATACCAGTCTGAGTGAATGCTAACCAGGACTAAAAATTGGCACAATTTTTTTTTCTTTCCCCCGAAGTGAAACAGAAAAAGTAGGCCTATTGAATGTAACAACCAGAGAGGAAAGAAACGTAAACTTGAAAAATAGCAGCTATGTTTATCGGGATAACGGTATCAAAGCGGTGTGCTGACTGCCCTAGTGAAAATACTGAGTAAACCATGATGTAGCAATGAAAAGGAAAATGCAGCTTTAAGTGGAAGCAGAGTATAACATCTGATGTAAGAACAGGTGGGTGAATGCAGCTCTGTATGTGAGTGGTGCCTAAAACCATGGTATGGGCCCAGCTCTGAGCATGAAGAGCAAGGTATAATGCAGCCGTATGAATGCATTCTGAAAGTGAGTAGAGTATTATTGTGATGCAACAGCAAACGCATGAACGCAGCTCTAGTAGTGAATGGAGTATAGGACAAAATGTAAATGCAGACACATGGATGTAGCTTTTCAAGGTAACAAACCTAACCATGATCATTCGACCATTAGCGCCCAACCTACCTCACCCCAGAGTGCTACAAGTCACGGACCGTGTAACCAAGTCCGGTCCTACCGTGAATGCCAGCACTCGCCTGGCACCTTCTGCCATTGCCAGGCGCGAACGGACCTCCACATAATGCTGCAGGTTTTTTTTTTTTTAAATGATTGTCACCACAACACCACCTCGTGTTCCCCTAAGAAAACATAAACATGGGTGGACATAAACCCTGATGCAACGCCAATTAATCGACATGATAGTGCACCTATAAACCTGGCACAGAACCGCTGACCCATGCGTGCCCATAACATACAGTTTTATAGATTAAACACGCTTACATACAAGAGCATCAGAACTCAAATACAGGCGCCTTGACCAATCTGCTTGTGTCCCCATATACAGACCACTGATATACATTCACCAACACCTTGCATGTCTGGCGCTAACTACGGATGTGCGCCCCACATGTAAAACGGGTGACAGAAAAACATGCACTTTTTTTCCCCCCTTTTTTTATTAATGACCATTGACACATGACCCTTCCAGAGAGATAACTAAATAATACCATCACTTAAACACAGCGTGCTTAGCTTGGAGACACGCATCCCGTATGAAACAGATATCAGAAAACATGCGACCATACCTATTCTAGGCGCATGCTACACCAATAACTATATGCAATAGCCCCCAACAAGCCCCTAAACAGCCGGACAAAAATGCTAACAATAGTCACTTGACCATTAGTGCCCAACTCTGCTTCGTCCCAGAGTATTGCGAATCGCATACCGCACTGTGGGTCCCGTGCCAACAAGTGCGATTCTACAGGGAATGCCAGCATTCGCCTGGCACTTTCTGCCGATGCCCAGGCGTTAATGAGCCTCCACATGATGATGCTGCGTTTTTTGTTTTGTTTTTTGTTTTAATCGACCATTGATACACAAAACACAGCGTGCATTGCTTGAGCCAACTGCAGACATGCACCCCACATGTAAACCAGGTATCAGAAACATTCAGCCATACCTACTCTAAGCGCATTCTACCCCAATAACTGTATACAATGCCCCCCACAGGCCTCTGAATAGCCAGACAAACAATACTAACAACCATCGCTCAACTATTAGCGCCCAAACTCTGCTTCATCCCAGAGCACTACATGTCACGGACTGCAGCGTGGGACCCGTGCAAACCACTCCAATCCTACCATGAATACCAGCGCCCTCCTGAGACATTCTGCCATCGCCCAGCCGTAAGGAGTCTCTATACCATGCTGCTGTATCCTAGAGCTGACTCAGAGGTAGTGAAATCAGCTGAATTGGCATCAGCCTGGGCCCTCAGGTGCCTATAAATAGCCTAGTAATCATTGAGCCTAGGCCCACAGGTGCATATAAATAGCCTTGTAATCTGCCTCCCTTCTCACAAATACAGCAATATATTTGCTTAATACTTAACAATGAGTCTAGACATTTGTGGTATGTATGAACTCCTCACATCTTGCATTTTTTTGCCGATTACATGTTATTTGCATAAGGACTTTTTGCTAATGATCACTGTTTGTTGCAGAGTTGCATGAAAGTGGTTGTATGGACTAATTATTAGGTAAGCACTGTGGGCCTTATTTATCATACCTTCACTCCAGAATTCTGGCACTCGCTTGTGCAAAATGTAAGCGATTGCGCAAAAAAAAAGAGCGAGAATGAGCGGGCGGCCCCGCTGGCTGGAGGTGGGGGCCTGGTGCGCAGGCTAGTGTCGGCAGTGGAGAGGGTGGCGCTGCGGCCTGTGTCTCAGGGCCGGCGGCGTTCTTCAGTTAGAAGGCATGGGAGCGGGCGGCGCACTACAGTGACACAGGTGGCTGAGCCCGTTACTGCAGGCAGGTTTTGCGCAGGAGAGTGAGCGAACTGTGGGGGCTGGATCCGGAGGTGCCCCAGCACAGGGTGATGGCAGAGAAGAGTCTGGCAGATTGGCGGCTGCCGGTTTTCTAGCCGGTGAGCCTGTGAGGAGCCGGTCGGTGTCTGTTGCCGGGGGCGACGAGAGGCAGCGGCCGCCGAGTTGTGGGCTTGGAGCGCACAAATCCTTGCAGGTGGAAGAAGGCAAGGTCAGTCAAGACGACTGGGAGGCGGACGACGGGCGAATGCACGAGGATGGAGCTGGTCCGGAGGCGGCGACACCGAGTGGATCATCATTGGAAGAAGCTTGCGGGCGGTCTGCGGCTGCTGGACGGATTCCTCAGGGCCGGACAGGTGAGGGACCTTTGTGTCGGCAACAGGCGACTGTTGGGCAGGGGGTGGGGGGTGATGTGTTGCAGGGCCAGAGGTCTGCTGGGCTGGCACAGGAGTTGTTGGCGGGGATGGTGACGCTTTTGTCTAGGTTGGGTTTGGGTGTTCAGGAGTCTCCGACAGCTGTCTGGGCTCCGGTTGTGTCGGGTGGTGTGGGGGTTCAGTCTGGGGGGGCCAGCACGAGTGACGCTTCGGCAGATGTGGTGGTCCCGGTAGCTGGGGAAGGGACGTCGGTATGAATGGCAAAGGTAGATGCTTGGTGACGCAGGTGGTGGTGTCGGTGGCACATCCTCTGTTTGGTGGGAGGCAGGTGCCAACGTTCCTCCCGAGGCAGAGGAAGAGGCCGAGGCAGCAGCAGAAGAGGGAGCAGGGGGGGCCAGAGTGAGTTCCTTGCTTTTAAGGTGTTTACTCCACTGCAGTTTATGCTTTGCATGTAGATGCCTGGTCATGCAGGTTGTGCTAAGGTTCAGAATGTTAATGCCTCGCTTCAGGCTATGATGGCACAGCGTGCAAACCATAGAAACATAGAATGTGTCGGCAGATAAGAACCATTTGGCCCATCTAGTCTGCCCAATATGCTGAATTCTATGAATAGCTCCAGGCCCTATCTTATATGAAGGATGGCCTTATGCCTATCCCCTGCATGCTTAAACTCCTTCACTGTATTTGCAGCTACCACTTCTGCAGGAAGGCTATTCCATGCGTCCACTACTCTCTCAGTAAAGTAATTCTTCCTGATATTACTTTTAAACCTTTGCCCCTCTAATTTAAAACTATGTCCTCTTGTAGCAGTTTTTCTTCTTTTAAATATTCTCTTCTCTTGATGATTCCCTTTATGTATTTAAAAGTTTCTATCATATCCCCTCTGTCTCTTCTTACTTCCAAGCTATACATGTTAAGGTCCTTTAACCTTTCCTGGTAAGTTTTGTCCTGCAATCCATGTACTAGTTTAGTAGCTTTTCTCTGAACTCTCTCCAAAGTTTCAATATCCTTCTGCAGATATGGTCTCCAGTACTGCACACAATACTCCAAATGAGGTCTCACTAGTGCTCTGTAGAGCGGCACGAGCACTTCCCTCTTTCTACTGTTAATGCCTCTCCCTATACACCCAAGCATTCTGCTGGCATTACCTGCTGCTCTATGACATTGTCTGCCCCCCTTTAGGTAGTCTGATATAATGACCCCTAAATCCCTTTCCTCAGATACTGAGGTTAGTACTGTATCACTGATTTTATATTGTGCTCTTGGGTTTTTACGCCCCAGGTGAATTATCTTGCACTTATCGACATAAAATTTTAGTTGCCAGATTTTTGACCATTCCTCTAGTTTTCCTAAATCCTTTTCGTTTTGGTGTATCCCTCCAGGAACATCAACCCTGTTACAAATCTTTGTGCCATCAGCAAAAAGACACACCTTACCATTGAGGCCTTCTGCAATTTCGCTGATAAAGATATTAAACAATATGGGTCCCAGAACAGATCCCTGAGGTACCCCACTGGTAACAATACCATGGTCTGAATATACTCCATTAAATACAACCCTCTGTTTTCTGTCCTTCAGCCACTGCCTAATCCATTCAACAATATGTGAGCTCAAGCTCAGAGACTGCAGTTTATTGGTAAGCCTTCTATGTGGGACAGTATCAAAAGCCTTACTAAAGTCCAGATAAGCGATGTCTACTGCACCTCCGCCATCTATTATTTTAGTCACCCAATTAAAAAAGTCAATAAGATTAGTTTGACATGATCTCCCTGAAGTAAACCACTCGGGTCTTGTCGTCAGCACATCGTTTAACCACTTCAGCCCCCCTAGCTTAAACACCCTTAATGACCAGGCCACTTTTTACAATTCCGCACTACACTACTTTCACCGTTTATTGCTCCGTCATGCAACTTACCACCCAAATGAATTTTACCTCCTTTTCTTCTCACTAATAGAGCTTTCATTTGGTGGTATTTCATTGCTGCTGACATTTTTACTTTTTTTGCTATTAATCAAAAATGACCGAAATTTTTGCAAAAAAATGACATTTTTCACTTTCTGTTGTAAAATTTTTCAAAAAAAAAATACATTTCTATATAAATTTTTCTCTAAATTTATTGTTCTACATGTCTTTGATAAAAAAATCCAATAAGCGTATATTTATTGGTTTGGGTAAAAGTTATAGCGTTTACAAACTATGGTGCAAAAAGTGAATTTCGGCATTTTGAAGCAGCTCTGACTTTCTGAGCGCCTGTCATGTTTCTTCAGGTGCTAGAATGCCAGGAAAGTATAAATACCCCCAAATCACACCATTTTAGAAAGAAGACACCCCAAAGTATTCGCGGAGGGGCTTGGTGAGTTCATGTATCATTTCATTTTTTTCACAAGTTAGCGGAAAATGACACTTTCTGAGAAAAAAAAAAAAAAAAAGTTTCAATTTCTGATAACTTCTGGCAAAAAAAAAAAATCTCAGACGGACTCACTATGCCCCTCAGTGAATACCTTGGGGTGTCTACTTTCCCAAATGGGGTCATTTGTGGGGTGTGTTTACTGTTCTGGCATTTTGGGCGGGGCTAAATTGTGAGCCGCCATGTATAACCTAAAGGTACTCGTTGGAATTTGGGCCCCTTTGCGCACCCAGGCTGCAAAAAGTGTCACTCATGTGGTATCGCCGTACTCAGGAGAAGTAGGGCAATGTGTTTTGGGGTGTATTTTTACATACACCCATGTTGGAGTGAGAGAAATATCTCTGTAAATTGTCAACTTTGTATAAAATTTTTTAAAAGTTGTCGTTTACAGAGATATTTTTCACACAAAGTATGGGTATATATAAAAATACACCACAAAACACATTGCCCTACTTCTCCTGAGTACGGCGATACCACATGTGTGCCACTTTTTGCAGCCTGGGTGCAAAAGGCCCTAAAACCAATGAGTACCTTTAGGATTTCACAGGGCATTTTTACGCATTTGGATTCCAGACTTCTTCTCACGCTTTAGGGGCCCCTAAAATGCCAGGGCAGTATAAATACCCCACATGTGACCCCATTTTAGAAAGAAGACACCCCAAGGTATTCTGTGAGGGGTATGGTGAGTTCATGTAAAATTTTATTTTTGTCACAAGTTAGTGGAATATGAGACTTTGTAAAAAAAAAAGAAAAACAAAAAAAAAAACAATTTCCGCTGACTTGTGCCAAAAAATAAAAATGCTGTGGACTCACCATGCCCCTCACAGAATACCTAGGGGTGTCTTCTTTCCAAAATGGGGTCACATGTGGGGTATTTATACTCACCTGGCATTTTAGGGGCCTCAAAGTGTGAGAATCCAAATGCATAAAAATGGCCTGTGAAATCCTAAAGGTACTCATTGGTTTTAAGGCCCCTTTGCGCACCCAGGCTGCAAAAAAGTGTCACTCATGTGGTATCGCCGTACTCAGGAGAAGTAGGGCAATGTGGTTTGGGGTTTATTTTTACATATACCCATGCTGCGTGTGAGAAATATCGCTGTAAACGACAACTTTTAAATTTTTTTATTCAAAGTTGTCAATTTACAGAGATATTTCTCTCACCCAGCATGGGTATATGTAAAATACACCCCAAAACACATTGCCCTACTTCTCCTGAGTACGGCGATACCACATGTGTGACACTTTTTGCAGCCAAGATGCGCAAAGGGGCCCTAATTCAATGAGTACCTTTTAGGAGGGCATTTTACGCATTTTTCTTCTCACGCTTTAGGGCCCCTAAAATGCCAGGGCAGTATAAATACCCACATGTGACCCCATTTTGAAAGAAGACACCTCAAGTATTCCATGAGGGGCATGGCGAGTTCATAGAAGATTTTTTTGGCACAAGTTAGTGGAAATTGATTTTTATTGTTTTTCTCACGAAGTCTCCCTTTCCGCTAACTTTTGACAAAAAGTTTAATTTTTCATGGACTCATTACGCCCCTCAGCGAATACCTTGGGGTGTCTTCTTTCCAAAATGGGGTCACATGTGGGTATTTATACTGCCCTGGCATTTTAGGGCCCTAAAGCGTGAGAAGAAAATGCGTAAAAATGCCCTCCTAAAAGTACTCGTTGGAATTTGGGCCCTTTGCGCATCTTGGCTGCAAAAAGTGTCACTCATGTGGTATCGCCGTACTCAGGAGAAGTAGGGCAATGTGTTTTGGGGTGTATTTTTACATATACCCATGCTGGGTGAGAGAAATATCTCTGTAAATTGACAACTTTGAATAAAAAAATTTAAAAAGTTGCCGTTTACAGCGATATTTCTCACACCCAGCATGGGTATATGTAAAAATACACCCCAAAACACATTGCCCTACTTCTCCTGAGTTCGGCGATACCACATAAGTGACACTTTTTTGCAGCCAAGATGCGCAAAGGGGCCCTAAAACCAATGAGTACCTTTAGGATTTCACAGGCCATTTTTACGCATTTGGATTCTCACGCTTTAGGACCCCTAAATTGCCAGGGCAGTATAAATACCCCACATGTGACCCCATATTGGAATGAAGACACCCCAAGGTATTCTGTGAGGGGCATGGCGAGTTCACATAAAAAAAAAATTTGGCACAAGTTAGCAGAAATTGTTTTTTTTTTTTTTTTTTTTTACAGTCTCATATTCCACTAACTTTTTACAGTCTCATATTCCACTAACTTGTGACAAAAAATAAAATTTTACATGAACTCCCCATACCCCTCACGGAATACCTTGGGGTGTCTTCTTTCTAAAATGGGGTCACATGTGGGGTTTTTGTACTGCCCTGGCATTTTAGGGGTCTTCGCAATCATTACACGTATGGCCAGCATTAGGAGTTTCTGCGATTCTCCGTATATTGAGCATACGGGTAATGAGATTTTTTCCGTTCAGCCTCTGCGCTGAAAAAAAAAAAAATGAACGGCACAGATTTTCTCATTCGCATCGGTCAATGTGGATGAAAAAATCTCTGCCAAAATCAGTGACTGCGGTGCGGAGGGCTGGGCGCTAGCTACCTAACAAGTAGCTAACTAACTGGCGGTGATAGGGGACCCTTATGCCCCATTCACACGTCCGAAATTCTGTTTGCGGAACGGAATTGCGGACCCATTCATTTCTATGGGGACAGACTTTGTCCCGCTCGGATCCGGAATTACGGATCCGCGCTTCCGGGTCTGCACTTCCGTTCCTCAAAAATATAGAACATGTCCTATTCTTGTCCGCAATTGCGGACAAGAAAAAGCATTTTCTATATAGTTCTGGCAATGTGCGGATCTGCAAAATGCGGAAAGCACATTGCCGGTGTCCGTGTTTTGAGGATCTGCGGATCGGATCCGCGGATCGGATCCGCGGATCGGATCCGCGGATCCGTGAATCCACGGATCCGCAAAACACATATGGACGTCTGAATGGAGCCTTACAAGGGTGTGATCAATGACAGGGGGTGATCAGGGGTCTAGATGGGGTGATCAAGGGGTTAATAGGTGAGGGGGTGGGGGGTTAGTGTAGTGTTGGGTGCAACTTTACTGTGTTACCTGGTCCTCTGGTGGTCGATCCCAGTAAATGGGACCACCAGAGGACCAGGTAGCAGCTATATCAGACGCTGTTCATAAAACAGCGTCTGATATAGCAGTTTGATGCGATTTTATTCGCATCTACAGCCTGCCAGCGATTGATCATCGCTGGCAGGCTGTAGCCTAACTGCTGTGCCGCGCTTCCCTGTGAGCGCGCGCACGCGCGCGCGCTCACAGGAAATCTCGCCTCTCGCGAGATGACGCGCCGATGCGTCGTATCAGAGCTACAGGGCCGCCCGCAGGACGCATCCCTGCGTTAGGCGGTCCTGTAGCGGTTAAAGAAGTGCCATGCCAGGGAACTCCTTGAAGCTGCCTTTGGGGTGCTCGGTCCCTGGTGGCGGTGGCCAATAGCAGGCGAACTCTCTTGGTGGCGGCTGTTCTGATTTTGCCCCCTGCTCCCTCTTTTGCTACACTGTTGGCTCGGTCTCACCACTGCTTCTTCCTCTAAACTATGAAAGTCAGTGGCACGACGTTCATTCCATGTAGGGTCTAGGACCTCATCGTCCCCTGCATCGTCTTCCACACAGTCTTCCTCCCTGACCTCCTGTTCGGTCTGCACACTGCAGAAAGACGCAGCAGTTGGCACCTGTGTTTCATCATCTTCAGAGACGTGCGGACTCCAATGAGGTGGTATTCCCATGTCCTCATCATCAGGAAACATCAGTGGTTGTGCATGAGTGCATTCTATGTCTTCCACCACTGGGGAAGGGTTAGGTGGATTCCCTTGGGAAACCCTGCCAGCAGAGTCTTCAAACAGCATAAGAGACTGCTGCATAACTTAAGGCTCAGACAGTTTCCCTGATATGCATGGGGGTTATGTGACAGACTGATGGGCTTGGTTTTCAGGCGCCACCTGTGCGCTTTCTGCAAAGACTGGGTGGGAGATAATGTTGTGAACGTGCTGGATCCACTGGCGGCCACCCAATTGACTAGCGCCTGTACCTGCTCAGGCCTTACCATCCTTAAAACGGCATTGGGCCCCACCAAATATCGCTGTAAATTCTGGCGGGTACTGAGACCTGAGGTAGTTGCTTCACTAGTTTGTGTGGCTGTGGCAGAATGGCCACGTCCTCTCCCAGCACCAGAGGGTACACTAACAGCACCACGACCGCGTCCGCGTCCCTTACTAGATGTTTTCCTCATTGTTACCATTCACCATCTGCCTATTTATTTATGTAGCGTATTACACTAATCCAGGCACAGCAGTAACTACTGATTTAGGGGAATATCTCTTATAGGGCTAGTATTTAGGCCCTGGATGAAAGGTATCCTTTTATGGACAGATTTACACTTGGAGATGCACAGTAGCGTGAGAAAAAATATGTAGGACTATGCCTTCAGCAATTGTATTTTAACTCTTTGTGTAATATACCCTTTAACGGACAGAAATACAATGGGAGATGCACGGTAGCGTGTGAAGTTATTGAGGATGACCCTCTCAGCACTTGTATATACACCGTGAGTGTAATATACCCTTTTACGGACAGATTAACAGTTAGCCTGCAACAGCTGGAACACCAGATTCAGGGTATTGCTATATTGGCAATTGAATTTCACCCCAGAACAAAATATATGTTTTGGCGGACACTATTATACTTTGCCAGCCACTGCTGGAACACCAGATTCAGGGTATTGATATTTTGGCAATTGAATTTCACCCCAGAACAAAATATATGTTTTGGCGGACACTATTATACTTTGCCAGCCACAGCTGTGACACCAGATTTATGGTATTTCTATTTTGGCAATTGAATTTCACCCCAGAAAAAAATATACCCTGTTACAGACAGATTTAAACTAGACGTGCAACTGCTGGAACACCAGATCCAGGGTATTGATATTTTGGCAATTGAATTTCACCCCAGAACAAATTTATGTTTTATCGGACCCTAGTATACTTTGCCAGCCACAGCTGTGACACCAGATTTATGGTATTGCTATTTTGGCAATTGAACTTCACCCCAGAACAAAATATATGTTTTGGCGGACACTATTATACTTTGCCAGCCACTACTGGAACACCAGATTCAGGGTATTGCTATTTTGGCAATTGAATTTCAGCCCAGAACAAAATATATGTTTTGGCGGACACTATTAGACTTTGTCAGCCACTACTGGAACACCAGATTCAGGGTATTGCTATTTTGGCAATTGAATTTCTCCCCAGAACAGAATATCCTCTTTTACAGACAGATTAACACTTGGCCTGCAACAGCTGGGACACCAGATTCAGGGTATTGCTATTTTGGCCATTGAATTTCACCCCAGAACAAAATATATGTTTTGGCGGACACTATTATACTTTGCCAGCCAGTGCTGGGACACCAGATTCAGGGTATTGCTATTTTGGCAATTGAATTTCACCCCAGAACAAAATATATGTTTTGGCGAACACTATTATACTTTGCCAGACACTACTGGAACACCAGATTCAGGGTATTGCTATTTTGGCAACTCAATTTCACCCGAGAACAAAATATACCCTGTTTCGGACAGATTTAAACTAGGCCTGCAACTGCTGGAACATAAGATTCAGGGTATTGCTATTTTGGCAATTGAATTTCACCCCAGAACAAAATATACCCTGTTACAGACTGATTTAAACTAGGCCTGCAACTGCTGGAACACCAGATTCAGGGTATTGCTATTTTGGCAATTGAATTTCACCCATAACAAAATATACCCTGTTACAGACAGATTTAAACTAGGCCTGCAACTGCTGGAACACCAGATTCAGGGTATTGCTATTTTGGCAATTGAATTTCACCCCAGAACAAAATATACCCTGTTACAGACTGATTTAAACTAGGCCTGCAACTGCTGGAACACCAGATTCAGGGTATTGATATTTTGGCAATTGAATTTCACCCCAGAACAAAATATATGTTTTGGCGGACACTATTATACTTTGCCAGCCATAGCGCTGACACCAGATTTATGGTATTACTATTTTGGCAATTAAATTTCACCCCAGAACAAAATATATGTTTTGGCGGACACTATTATACTTTGCCAGCCACTACTGGAACACCAGATTCAGGGTATTGCTATTTTGGCAATTGAATTTCACCCCAGAACAAAATATACCCTGTTACAGACTGATTTAAACTAGGCCTGCAATTGCTGGAACACCAGATTCAGGGTATTGATATTTTGGCAATTGAATTTCACCCCAGAACAAAATATATGTTTTGGCGGACACTATTATACTTTGCCAGCCATAGCGCTGACACCAGATTTATGGTATTACTATTTTGGCAATTAAATTTCACCCCAGAACAAAATATATGTTTTGGCGGACACTATTATACTTTGACAGCCACTACTGGAACACCAGATTCAGGGTATTGCTATTTTGGCAATTGAATTTCACCCCACAACAAAATATACCCTATTACAGACAGATTTAAACTAGACGTGCAACTGCGGGAACACCAGATTCAGGGTATTGATATTTTGGCAATTGAATTTCACCCCACAACAAAATATAACCTTTTACGGACAGATTAACACTTGGCCTGCAACAGCTGGGACACCAGATTCAGGGTATTGCTATTTTGGCCATTGAATTTCACCCCAGAACAAAATATATGTTTTGGCGGACACTATTATACTTTGCCAGCCAGTGCTGGGACACCAGATTCAGGGTATTGCTATTTTGGCAATTGAATTTCACCCCAGAACAAAATATATGTTTTGGCGAACACTATTATACTTTGCCAGACACTACTGGAACACCAGATTCAGGGTATTGCTATTTTGGCAACTCAATTTCACCCGAGAACAAAATATACCCTGTTTCGGACAGATTTAAACTAGGCCTGCAACTGCTGGAACATAAGATTCAGGGTATTGCTATTTTGGCAATTGAATTTCACCCCAGAACAAAATATACCCTGTTACAGACTGATTTAAACTAGGCCTGCAACTGCTGGAACACCAGATTCAGGGTATTGCTATTTTGGCAATTGAATTTCACCCATAACAAAATATACCCTGTTACAGACAGATTTAAACTAGGCCTGCAACTGCTGGAACACCAGATTCAGGGTATTGCTATTTTGGCAATTGAATTTCACCCCAGAACAAAATATACCCTGTTACAGACTGATTTAAACTAGGCCTGCAACTGCTGGAACACCAGATTCAGGGTATTGATATTTTGGCAATTGAATTTCACCCCAGAACAAAATATATGTTTTGGCGGACACTATTATACTTTGCCAGCCATAGCGCTGACACCAGATTTATGGTATTACTATTTTGGCAATTAAATTTCACCCCAGAACAAAATATATGTTTTGGCGGACACTATTATACTTTGCCAGCCACTACTGGAACACCAGATTCAGGGTATTGCTATTTTGGCAATTGAATTTCACCCCAGAACAAAATATACCCTGTTACAGACTGATTTAAACTAGGCCTGCAATTGCTGGAACACCAGATTCAGGGTATTGATATTTTGGCAATTGAATTTCACCCCAGAACAAAATATATGTTTTGGCGGACACTATTATACTTTGCCAGCCATAGCGCTGACACCAGATTTATGGTATTACTATTTTGGCAATTAAATTTCACCCCAGAACAAAATATATGTTTTGGCGGACACTATTATACTTTGACAGCCACTACTGGAACACCAGATTCAGGGTATTGCTATTTTGGCAATTGAATTTCACCCCACAACAAAATATACCCTATTACAGACAGATTTAAACTAGACGTGCAACTGCGGGAACACCAGATTCAGGGTATTGATATTTTGGCAATTGAATTTCACCCCACAACAAAATATAACCTTTTACGGACAGATTAACACTTGGCCTGCAACAGCTGGGACACCAGATTCAGGGTATTGCTATTTTGGCAATTGAATTTCACCCCAGAACAAAATATATGTTTTGGCGGACACTAGTATACTTTGCCAGCCACAGCTGTTACACCAGTTTTATGGTATTGCTATTTTGGCAATTGAATTTCACCCCAGAACAAAATATATGTTTTGGCGGACACTATTATACTTTGCCAGCCACTACTGGAACACCAGATTCAGGGTATTGCTATTTTGGCAATTGAATTTCACCCCAGAACAAAATATACCCTTTTACGGACAGATTAACACTTGGCCTGCAACAGCTGGAAAACCAGATTCAGGGGATTGCTATTTTGGCAATTGAATTTCACCCCAGAACAAAATATATGTTTTTGCAGACACTATTATACTTTGCCAGCCACAGCTGTGACACCAGATTTATGGTATTGCTATTTTGGCAATTGAATTTCACCTCAGAACAAAATATATGTTTTGGCGGACACTATTATACTTTGCCAGCCACTACTGGAACACCAGATTCAGGGTATTGATATTTTGGCAATTGAATTTCACCCCAGATCAAAATATATGTTTTGGCGGACACTATTATACTTTGCCAGCCACAGCTGTGACACCAGATTTATGGTATTGCTATTTTGGCAATTGATTTTAACCCCAGAACAAAATATATGTTTTGGCGGACACTATTAGACTTTGTCAGCCACTACTGGAACACCAGATTCAGGGTATTGCTATTTTGGCAATTGAATTTCACCCCAGAACAAAATATAACCTGTTACAGACAGATTTAAACTAGACCTGCAACTGCTGGAACACCAGATTCAGGGTATTGATATTTTGGCAATTGAATTTCACCCCAGAACAAAATATATGTTTTGGCGGACACTATTATACTTTGCCAGCCATAGCTGTGACACCAGATTTATGGCATTGCTGTTTTGGCAATTAAATTTCACCTCAGAACAAAATATATGTTTTGGTGGACACTATTATACTTTGCCAGCCACAGCTGTGACACCAGATTTATGGTATTGCTATTTTGGCTATTGAATTTCACCCCAGAACAAAATATATCCTGTTACAGACAGATTTAAACTAGGCCTGCAACTGCTGGAACACCAGATTCAGAATATTGATATTTTGGCAATTGAATTTCACCCCAGAACAAAATATATGTTTTGGCGGACACTATTATACTTTGCCAGCCATAGCTGTGACACCAGATTTATGGCATTGCTGTTTTGGCAATTGAATTTCACCTCAGAACAAAATATATGTTTTGGTGGACACTATTATACTTTGCCAGCCACAGCTGTGACACCAGATTTATGGTATTGCTATTTTGGCAATTGAATTTCACCCCAGAACAAAATATATCTTTTAGCGGACACGATTAATACTTGGCCTGCCACAGCTGGAACACCAGATTCAGGGTATTGCTATTTTGGCAATTGAATTTCACCCCAGAACTAAATATATGTTTTGGCGGACACTATTATACTTTGCCAGCCACAGCTATGACACCAGATTTATGGTATTGCTATTTTGGCAATTGAATTTCACCCCAGGACAAAATATATGTTTTGGTGGACACGATTATACTTTGCCAGCCACTACTGGAACACCAGATTCAGGGTATTGCTAGTTTGGCAATTGAATTTCACCCCAGAACAAAATATACCCTTTTACGGACAGATTAACACTTGGCCTGCAACTGCTGGAACACCAGATTCACGGTATTGCTATTTTGGCAATTGAATTTCACCCCAGAACAAAATATACCCTTTTACGTACAGATTAACACTTGGCCTGCAACAGCTGGGACACCAGATTCAGGGTATTGCTATTTTGGCAATTGAATTTCACCCCAGAACAAAATATATGTTTTGGCAGACACTATTATACTTTGCCAGCCAGTGCTGGGACACCAGATTCAGGGTATTGCTTTTTTGGCTATTGAATTTCACCACAGAAAATAATCTATCCTGTGCCAGACAGCAGACAGTATCACACTTTGCTAGCCAAAGCTGGAACACCAGATTTAGTGGATTGGTGTTTTCGCAATTGTATTTAACCCCTTAATAAAATATAGAAATTGCTATCCTGAGTTTCTTCGGGTGACAATAAGCACAGCCAAGCCCCTGATGTAGGATATAGCAAACAAAAAAAAAATAGTATTGATGGATTGATGGACTTGGTGGCAGCTTGTTCTGGTGCACCACATGTCATAAAATGGCCGCCGATCACCCCAGAAAAAAGTGACAGAAAAACGCTCTGTGCAGCCTAAAAACCAGTGAGCAATTAACTAGCAGAAGTTGAATCATTCACAGCTGTAGATCGATCACTTCATTAGGTGCTGTCACTGACTTTTCCCTGCCTAATCTCACCCTCACAGCAGCTGTGTCCTCTCCCTACACTAATCAGAGCAGTGTGACGTGCGGCGCTACGTGACTCCAGCTTAAATAGAGGCTGGGTCACATGCTGCACTTGGCCAATCACAACCATGCCATTAGTAGGCATGGCTGTGATGGCTTCTTAGGGCAAAAAGTAAAACGCTAGCTGATTGGCTGCCGTGTAGCCCTTCAGAAAGCGGTAAGAAATCGCCGAACAACGGACCCGAACCCGAACTTTTTTGAAAATGTTCGGGTCCGGGTCCGTGTACCGAACACCCCAAAATTCGGTACGAACCCGAACTATGCTGGAACTGTTCGCTCAACACTAGTTGTGCTATTTCATGTTCTTTGTTTGAAAAGTTTGCTTCCTTCTTGGAGTGGATGGTAAAGCAGGAGTTGGGTTGGACTTCTGTTTTACATTATCTAGACGATTTTTTGTTTCTCGGACCTGCTGGGTCACGAGTTTGTTCGGTTTTACTACATACGATGGAGAGGATAGCGGGCAGTTTTGGAGTCCCGCTAGCGCCGAAGAAAACCGAAGGTCCATCAACTTCAGTGACATTTTTGGGTATAGTGATTGATAGTGTAGCATTGGAGTGTTGGTTGCTGGAGGATAAGGTGGCGGATTTGCGCTATGAGGTTCTTTTCTTCTTCGTGCAGTCTGTTTTAGGAAAATTGAATTTCACATGCAGAATTCTGCCTATGGGTCGGGTTTTCTGTAGGCGCATGGCCATGGCGACGGCAGGGGTGCAGAGGCCTTTCCATTTTCTACGCTTATCGTCTGAGGTTCGGGATGACTTACTCGTGTGGGAGCGTTTTTTTGGGGAATTTAATGTGCGTTCGGTGTGGATGGAGGCGCCCGTTACCAGTGTGGATTTGGAGCCGTTTACGGATGCGTCGGGGTCTTCTGGTTATGGGGCCTTTTGTGGGGCGCAGTAGAGTGCAGGTTCCTGGCTGGCTGTGTGGGTGGACGCGGGATTCTTGAGTAATTTGGTTTTGTTGGAATTGTTTCCGATTGTTTTGTCAGTTGAGTTATGGGGGGATTTGCTTAGGAATAAACGGGTGATATTTTGTTGTGACAACATGGGGGTGGTGCAGGCGATTAACAGTCAGTCTGCGAATTCTCCCCCGGTGTTGCGCTTGCTTCGTCATTTAGTCCTTAGCGGTTTGCGGTTGAATGCTTGTTTTGTAGCTGTGCATGTTCCGGGAGTTGATAACGCCATTGCTGATTCACTCTCTCGTTTTCAGTGGGATCGTTTTCGCGGGCTGGTGCCGTATGCAGACAGGATGGGTCAACCGTGTCCTCAGTGGCTCTGGAACGTGGCCTTGGGGTCTCCTCTGAGTTGATTCGCCAGTCCGTGAGTAGGAGTACGTGGTTGGCTTATTCTTTGGTGTGGTCCCAGTGGGAGCGGTTGATGGATCAGGTGGGGGCTGTGCAGTAGTGGAGTATTTTCAGACATTGTTGGTGTATTTTATCGGTTTGTCTTATAGTTCTGGGGTGTCTTTTTCGGTGGTTTCCGAGAGGGTAGCGGCTGTTACCTTTTGGTTGCGGTTGCGGGGTTTTGTGGATGTGTCCAACTGTTTTTTGGTGCGGCAGGCACTTAAGGGTTACAGGCGCAGTGCAGCTCGTCCGGACACGCGTAGGCCGGTTTCGTGGGCTGTATTGCAGACCTTGTGGGAGACGGTTTGTTCGGTGTGTTTGACGCCTTATGGGGTTTGTTTTTTTAGGGCCGCTTTTTCCCTAGCTTTCTTTGGGGCCTTCAGGGTGTCGGAACTCGTATAAGGGAGTCAAGTGTGTGGGGGCGGTCTGTTAAGGCAGGATGTGTGTTTTTCTGAGGAAGGTTTGCGTTGTGTCTTGCACAGGTCAAAAGATCAGGAGGGCAAAGGGGGGGTTATTGTGTTGCCCCCATTGCCTTGTTCAGTTTTGTGCCCGGGGCAGTGTGTTGAGGGGTTGCTGGCTGTTAGGCTGGCTGTGTTGGGTTCATTGTTGATGCATAAGGATGGGTCGGCTTTGTCATGATATCAATTTGTTGCGATCTTTCAGAAGTGTTTGGTTGCAGCGGGTTATCCGGCATAAGAATTTGCGTCTCATTCTTTTAGAATTGGCGCAGCGACGGAGGCGGCCAGGTGGGGCCTGGAGGAGGAGGCCATTAAGCGGATTGATCGGTGGGAATCTAGGTGTTAGCGATCCTATGTTCGTCCTCATATGTTGTGAGGGGTAGATGTTTGTTGTTTACGTGTTTTTGTTATCTGTCTGGTTGGTGAGACAGGTCTTAATTTTACTTTTACAGGGTCAGCTTCTATGGCATGGATCTTCGGACATTCATACGTGTACTGGGGAGCATTGCGGGCGGGCGTGAGGAGGAATGGATGGCATACGGGTTCAACCCGGCTGACTGCAAGTGCGGTGGATCGGCTTGCGGGGTCTTGTATGGGGTAGGGTGCTTCCAGAATTTCATTCTTCAGTTTCTTTGGATAGGCCGCCCGCTATCATGGTATTGCACGTTGGCGGTAATGATTTAGGTGTTCGCAGCCCTAGGGAGGTGATTCGTGATATCAAATTGGATTTGCTGCACTTATGGTGTGATTTCTGGGGTGTCTTTTTCGGTGGTTTCCGAGAGGGTAGCGGCTGTTACCTTTTGGTTGCGGTTGCGGGGTTTTGTGGATGTGTCCAACTGTTTTTTGGTGCGGCAGGCACTTAAGGGTTACAGGCGCAGTGCAGCTCGTCCGGACACGCGTAGGCCGGTTTCGTGGGCTGTATTGCAGACCTTGTGGGAGACGGTTTGTTCGGTGTGTTTGACGCCTTATGGGGTTTGTTTTTTTAGGGCCGCTTTTTCCCTAGCTTTCTTTGGGGCCTTCAGGGTGTCGGAACTCGTATAAGGGAGTCAAGTGTGTGGGGGCGGTCTGTTAAGGCAGGATGTGTGTTTTTCTGAGGAAGGTTTGCGTTGTGTCTTGCACAGGTCAAAAGATCAGGAGGGCAAAGGGGGTTATTGTGTTGCCCCCATTGCCTTGTTCAGTTTTGTGCCCGGGGCAGTGTGTTGAGGGGTTGCTGGCTGTTAGGCTGGCTGTGTTGGGTTCATTGTTGATGCATAAGGATGGGTCGGCTTTGTCATGATATCAATTTGTTGCGATCTTTCAGAAGTGTTTGGTTGCAGCGGGTTATCCGGCATAAGAATTTGCGTCTCATTCTTTTAGAATTGGCGCAGCGACGGAGGCGGCCAGGTGGGGCCTGGAGGAGGAGGCCATTAAGCGGATTGATCGGTGGGAATCTAGGTGTTAGCGATCCTATGTTCGTCCTCATATGTTGTGAGGGGGTAGATGTTTGTTGTTTACGTGTTTTTGTTATCTGTCTGGTTGGTGAGACAGGTCTTAATTTTTACTTTTACAGGGTCAGCTTCTATGGCATGGATCTTCGGACATTCATACGTGTACTGGGGAGCATTGCGGGCGGACGTGAGGAGGAATGGATGGCAATACGGGTTCAACCCGGCTGACTGCAAGTGCGGTGGATCGGCTTGCGGGGTCTTGTATGGGGTAGGGTGCTTCCAGAATTTCATTCTTCAGTTTCTTTGGATAGGCCGCCCGCTATCATGGTATTGCACGTTGGCGGTAATGATTTAGGTGTTCGCAGCCCTAGGGAGGTGATTCGTGATATCAAATTGGATTTGCTGCACTTATGGTGTGATTTCCCGGGTATGTTGGTGGTTTGGTCCGAGGTGGTGGCTCAGAGGGTGTGGCGCTTTGCGAGGTCGGTGGACCGACTTAATAAGGCACGGGCTAAGCTTAATCGGGATGTTGGACGTTTTATGCGGCGCCATGGAGGAATTTTGGTGAGGCATCATGAACTGGAGGCGGCGTCGCCTCAGTTCCTTAGGTCCGATGGTGTCCACCTTAATGACGTGGGCACGGATATGTGGGCCTTAGGGATTCAGGAGGGTCTGGAGACGGCCCTTAGGGTGTGGCAGGATGCCCATAGGTGAGGTGTCTTCTATGGTCGTTCGTGGCGTGGTAATGGAGGGTCCTGGAAGGCAATGAAAAGTTTAAGAGGTGCATAACAAGGTGGAGTGTGCATCTCAGGAGGTTTGGTAAGCTGGTGCATGGGGTTCCTGTTGGGCAGATGGGCCTACAGGGGAGATCAATTACAATATGGAGGATTTGGTGCCCTTGGGTCGGTGACCGCGGCCGAGGGTAAGGCGGCATGACAAGTGGAGGTGAATGGTGGAGAACACAGCTTACCCGTTGCCTTCTAGGATCTATCCTATGCAATGGTCAGTTATGGTATGGTAATTGATATGTTATGCGTGATTACGTATTTGTTGTTAACTGATAATTAATGTTCTTGTTTAATAAAATGGCCGAGAAGGCTCTTTCCCAAGAAGCTGTCTCTGTTCGTTAAGTATGAGGGTAGGTGGGGTACAGCAGGGGAAGTGGGCATGTTTATGGGCCGAGGGATCTTCCATCCCATAAGTCAGAGTCCAGATTGTATAACTCCTTCATCTGAAAGCTGCCTAAAACTAGATTTTTAGTCATTCAAGTTTTGGTGATTTTATGAAGATATGTGCATTAAGTGTGTAACTTTAGATTAAGTGAGGGAGTATCTGTGAAAGCCTGCTAAATTATTTGTGCACATTGCGGATTGTCTGAGCCTGACTTTATTGTACTTTATAACAAGTAAGAGCAGTGTAGTATAGTTTATATACTGACTTGCTTTTGTTGCCAGGTTTATTGCATAGCAGCTAAGGGTACTTTCACACTAGCGTTTTGGATTCCGTTTGTGAGATCCGTTTCAGGGCTCTCACAAACGGTCCAAAACGGATCAGTTAAGCCCCAATGCATTCTGAATGGATAAGGATCCGTTCAGAATGCATCAGTTAGGCTCCGTTCCGCTTATATTCAGTTTTGTAGGTGGACACCAAAACGCAGCATGCAGCATTTTGGTGTCCGTCTGAAGAGGCGGAGCCTAACGGATCAGTTTTTAATTACAATGTAAGTCAATGGGGACGGATCAGTTTTCAATGACACAATATGGTGCATTTGAAAACTGATCCGTTCCCCATTGACTTTCAATGTAATTCAAAACAGATCTGTTTTTTACTTTCTCATTTTTCTTTTAACTAATGCAAACGGATCCGTTCTGAACCGATACAAACGTTTGCATTATAGGTGCGGATCCGTCTGTGCAAATAAACAGACGGATCCGCACCAACGCAAGTGTGAAAGTACCCTAAGGCTGGGTTCAAATGGGCGTCATGTTTGACGCCCGGATTGGATGCGGGTGCGTTGCGAGAATATGCGTGATATTTTCGCGCGTGTGCAAACGTTTGGAATGCGTTTTGCACGCGCGTGTGAAAAATCGCCATGTTTGGTACCCAGACCCGAAGCCGGACTACATCACTGAAGTCCGGTTTCGGGTTGAGTATTCTGGAGATTTTATTATTTTCCCTTATAACATGTTTATAAGGGAAAATAATAGCATTCTTAATAAAGAATGCTTTGTAGAATGAGGATTAAGGGGTTAAACATAAAAAACTTAACTTACCTTAGCCACTTGATCGCGTAGTTGGCGATCTCTCTTCTCTCTTCGTGCTTTAGCTGTAGTCTAAAGGACCTGTGATGACGTCACATCACATGGTCCATCACTGACCATGTGATTGGACCATGTGATGTGATGTCATCAAAGGTCCTTTAGACTACAGCTAAAGCATGAAGAGAGAAGAGAGATCGCCAACTACGCTATCAAGTGGCTAAGGTAAGTTAAGTTTTTTATGTTTAACCCCTTAATCCTCA
The DNA here is from genome assembly GCA_033119425.1 of Bufotes viridis. Taxonomy (NCBI): domain Eukaryota; kingdom Metazoa; phylum Chordata; class Amphibia; order Anura; family Bufonidae; genus Bufotes; species Bufotes viridis. The sequence continues at coordinate 204,894,324 of CM065592.1, forward strand.
TTCTACAAAGCATTCTTTATTAAGAATGCTATTATTTTCCCTTATAAACATGTTATAAGAGAAAATAATGAAGATCGGGTCCTGTTGCTTAGCAACCATGCGGGAAAATCGCACTGCATCCGCACTTGCTTGCGGATGCTTGTGATTTTCCCGCAGCCCCATTCACTTCTATAAGGCCTGCGTTGCATGAAAAAGGCAGAATATAGAGCATGCTGCGATTTTCAGTCAACGCAGAAGTGATGCGTGAAAATCCCCGTTCATGTGCACAGCCTCATAGAAATGAATGGGTCCGGATTCAGTGTGGGTGCAATGCGTTCACATCACGCATTGCACCCGCGTGGAAAACTCACCCGTGTGAATGCAGCCTAAGGCCCCTTGCACATGACAGTATTTTGCGGACCGTATACTGGCAGTTTTTTCAGTTCAGTATACTGACAGTATACTGAACCATTCAATTCAATGGGTCTGCAAAAAATACTGAAGTGTCTCCGTATGCCTTCCGTTTCCATTTTTCCGTTCCGTTTAAATATAGATCATGTCCTATTCTTGTCCGCAAATCACGTTCAGTGGCTCCATTCAAGTCAATTGATCTGCAAAAAAAACGGAAAGCATACGGAAAGGCATCCGTATGTCTTCCATATCTGTTCCGTTTTTGCAGAACAATCTATTGAAAATGTTAAGACCAGCCCAATTTTTATTATGGAATTAATGTATACTGTATATGCCATACGGAAAAACGGAACGGAACAACGGAACGGAAACAAAATGGAAACAAAAAACAGAACCACGGATCTGTTATAAACGGACTGCAAAACACTGGAAAAAAAATACGTTTGTGTGCAAGAGGCCTAAGAGTATCCTGTGATTACATTTGTTTTCTTTCTCCAGTGTGTTGCACAGGTGAGTAATTAGGTGTTTAGTTGTCTAATTAGGAGAAGTTAAATAGCCAGTCTTGAGGGTATCTCAGTCCTTTGAATCCAGAGGGGAAAAAATGCAGTTGTTTGGGAGCAGCACCTATACAAGCAGACAAACAACGTGAGTTTGTGAGCATTTGCTTGTTTGAGCATTTGCTTCCAGTGTGTGTTTGTATTAAGTGTGTGACTTTAGATTAAGTGACTTGAGATTCAGGGACTTTAGGGGGGCACTACAGAAAGTCAGTTGCTTTTCACTGCACTGTATTGTTGTATCTTTTTCTTTCTATTTTCTTGCGTAATCCCCATTTAGTATGTTTAGTTCCATTACTGACAGTGCAGTCCAGTGCACATCTTGTCGAATGTATGCAGTCTGGGAACAGCCGTTTTGAGGGTGCATATCATTGTTCAGAGTGTGAGAAAACTACTAGTGATGATCGAGCACCAAAGTAGTCGGGTGTTCGGCCTAAACACATTGCTATATTCGTGTGCTTGACTGAGCATTCGTGTGCTCGACTGAGCACCCGAGTATAATGGAAGTCAATGGGAGACAACTCGGCACCCCCTCCTCTGAAGAGGAGAGGGTGCCTGGTCCATTGGAAAAAGGTCAGAAAGTGACAAACACCACCAAAATGGATCGGCAACAGCATGGGGACGATGTCTGGATGCATCTTGGACTCCCAGGTCGCTGCTGGGAAACATGTTGTCCGAGTTGTACACCACTTTTACAGACTGACAAAGATACGCATAACTCCCGCCCCCAAAAAAAAAAAATAAAAAAAAAAAAAAAAAAAAAATCAATGTCACAGGAAAAATTGTTAGGAAACATTCTTTCCTGTATATTCAATTGTATATAAAGTGCAAGTGCTGCAAAAAAAGTACAAGCAAGAGGCACTCTGAAACAGCCTAAATATCACATAAGGGAGAGCCTCATTCACATTGTGGTACAATTGTTCAGGTAATGGGACTCCTACACTCATAAAGCCTATGCACCAAGTGAAAGGGCTGCCAAAAATTACAAGGAACCGGCACTGCAATACACCCTTTGTTACACATAAAGGAGGGCATCATACACACCCTTGAAAAATTATCATTGATGGCCTGCTGGTGACCCTCCAAAACATTAGGAGCAAGGTCCTGCTGTTAACCCTATAAAACATTAGGGAAGAGGGCCTGCTGCTTAGCATTGCAAAAATTGATGGGTGAGTGTCTTCTGCTTAGGCCTCTTTCACACTTGCGTTGTTAGGATTAGAGATGGCCCGAACTATCCGCCGGCGAACAGTTCCCGGCGAACATAGCTTGTTCGCGTTCGCCTCAAGGGGCGAACACATGCGATGTTCGGTCCGACCCCTATACATCATCATTGAGCAAACTTTGACCCTGTACCTCACAGTCAGCAGACACATTCCAGCCAATCAGCAGCATACCCTCCCTCCCAGACCCTCCCACCTCTTGCACAGCATCCATTTTAGATTCATTCTGAAGCTGCAGTCTTAGTGAGAGGAGGGAGAGTGTAGTTGCTGCTGATTTAATTGGGAAATCGATAGCTAGGCTAGTGAATTCAGTGTCCACTCCAGTCCTGAAAGACTCATCTGATCTCTGCTGTAAGGACAGCGTCCTGACAGCACCCCAAAAAGCCCTTTTTAGGGCTGCAACATTAGTCTGCTTTTTTTTTCCTTTATATACATATTGCAGTTGCCTGGCCTGTCTGTGTGTGAGGAGCTGCAGGCCCACAGACTGTAGTGGGCCCACTGCCAGTGCCCACCACTCATACCGGCTGGCACAGGACTTTGCATAAAAAAGGCATTTAATTTTTACACTTTAGTGTAATTTCAGCTGCTTGCCTGCTGCTAGTGTGTGTCAGGCCGACTTCAACTGACTGTAGTGTGCCCACTGCCAGTGCCCACCCCTGTCATCCCGTGTGGCACAGGACTTTGCATAAAAAAAGGCACTTAATTTTTACACTTTAATCTAAGGTTAGTTGCCTGCCAGTGTGTGTCAGGCTGACTTCCACTGACTGTAGTGTGCCCACTGCCAGTGCCCACCACTCATACCGGCTGGCACAGGACTTTGCATAAAAAAGGCATTTAACTTTTACACTTTAGTGTAATTTCAGCTGCTTGCCTGCTGCTAGTGTGTGTCAGGCCGACTTCAACTGACTGTAGTGTGCCCACTGCCAGTGCCCACCCCTGTCATCCCGTGTGGCACAGGACTTTGCATAAAAAAAGGCACTTCATTTTTACACTTTAATCTAAGGTTAGTTGCCTGCCAGTGTGTGTCAGGCTGACTTCCACTGACTGTAGTGTGCACACTGCCAGTGCCCACCTCTCATACCGGCTGGCACAGGACTTTGCATAAAAAAGGCATTTAATTTTTACACTTTAGTGTAATTTCAGCTGCTTGCCTGCTGCTAGTGTGTGTCAGGCCGACTTCAACTGACTGTAGTGTGCCCACTGCCAGTGCCCACCCCTGTCATCCCGTGTGGCACAGGACTTTGCATCAAAAAAAGGCACTTAATTCTTACACTTTAATCTAAGGTTAGTTGCCTGACAGTGTGTGTCAGGCTGACTTAAACTGACTGTAGTGTGCCCACTGCCAGTGCCCACCACTCATACCGGCTGGCACAGGACTTTGCATAAAAAAGGCATTTAATTTTTACACTTTAGTGAAATTTCAGCTGCTTGCCTGCTGCTAGTGTGTGTCAGGCCGACTTCAACTGACTGTAGTGTGCCCACTGCCAGTGCCCACCCCTGTCATCCCGTGTGGCACAGTACTTTGCATCAAAAAAAGGCATTTAATTTTTACACTTTAGTGTAATTTCAGTTGCTTGCCTGCTGCTAGTGTGTGTCAGGCCCACTTCCACTGACTGTAGTGTGCCCACTGCCAGTGCCAACCACTGATACCGGGTGGCACAGTAGCTTGCCGATAAATAAGGCATTTAATTTTTAGACAGTAGTCTAAATTCAGTTGCTTGCCTGCTGCCAGTGTGTGTCAGGCCCTCTTCCACTGACTGTAGTGTGCCCACTGCCAGTGCCAACCACTGATACCGGGTGGCACAGTAGCTTGCCGATAAATAAGGCATTTAATTTTTAGACAGTAGTCTAAATTCAGTTGCTTGCCTGCTGCCAGTGTGTGTCAGGCCCTCTTCCACTGACTGTAGTGTGCCCACTGCCAGTGCCAACCACTCATACCGGGTGGCACAGTAGCTTGCCGATAAATAAGGCATTTAATTTTTAGACAGTAGTCGAAATTCAGTTGCTTGCCTGCTGCCAGTGTTTGTCAGGCCTGCTTCCACTGACTGTAGTGTGCCCACTGCCAGTGCCAACCACTGATACCGGGTGGCACAGTAGCTTGCCGATAAATAAGGCATTTCATTTTTAGACAGTAGTCGAAATTCAGTTGCTTGCCTGCTGCCAGTGTGTGTCAGGCCCTCTTCCACTGACTGTAGTGTGCCCACTGCCAGTGCCAACCACTCATACAGGGTGGCACAGTAGCTTGCCGATAAATAAGGCATTTAATTTTTAGACAGTAGTCTAAATTCAGTTGCTTGCCTGCTGCCAGTGTGTGTCAGGCCCGCTTCCACTGACTGTAGTGTGCCCACTGCCAGTGCCAACCACTGATACCGGGTGGCACAGTAGCTTGCCGATAAATAAGGCATTTAATTTTTAGACAGTAGTCTAATTTCAGTTGCTTGCCTGCTGCCAGTGTGTGTCAGGCCCACTTCCACAGACTGTAGTGTGCCCACTGCCAGTGCCAACCACTCATACCGGGTGGCACAGTACCTAGCACGCGTAGTACGACTTATCAAAAAAAAAAATTACAGGCAGAGGCAGGCCACCCCGCAGGGGCCGTCGTGGTCGTGGTGCTGTGATTTCCACTTTCCCTGGAATAATGCCCAGTTTTCAAAGGCCACGTACCCTGAACCCGAAAAATTCAGAGGACGTAGTTGACTGGCTTAAACAGGACACCCAATCTTAAACAGCTTCCGCTAAGAACCTTGACGCACCATCCTCCTCCAGCTCAGCTTCGGTCACCTGCTCTCAAGTTACCACGCACCCGCCCGTCGCCACCACCACCACTACCACCACAGCCACCACAGCCGCTTCACTTGATCCGTCAGAGGAGTTATTTACACATCAGTTGGATGCAATTAGTGATGCGCAACCATTATTGCCAGATGATGTAGATTACGGGGATATGTCTCAGTCAGGCAGGATTACACACATGGACGTACAGTGTGATGATGATGATGATGATGTTGTACTCGCTGCTGCTTCCTTTGCTGAGGTGTCAGATACAAGTGAAGCGGTTGATGATGACGATGTGTCCACGGATGCCACGTGGGTGCCTGCTCGAAGAGAAGAAGAGGGGGAAAGTTCTGAAGGGGAGACAGAGAGAATGAGGAGACGAGTTGGAAGCAGGGGGAGGTCGTCGCAAGGAGTTAGTGGCACAGTCAGACAGCATGTATCGGCACCTGGGGTCAGCCAGACAGCACGCCAGTCAACGCATGCTGTTGCCACCACCAGAATGCCGTCATTGCAAAGCTCAGCAGTGTGGCATTTTTTTTCACAAAAGGCAATCCCTTATATGGGACGTAACAGGGATTAAACTGATGAGAATAGTACTACAGAAAATACCACTCATATCGGGTGTGACAGTAAATTGCACGGCGCAGACGCAGTGACCGTGGTTTAAAACAGAGTGGAGGGAGCCAGCGTTTTTTAACCATCTCCCGTTCGAAAAATCTATTCAATAAATGGCCCCAGATTGGGGACGTTAGAGGATTAAACTGATGAGAATAGTACTACAGAAAATACCACTCATATCGGGTGTGACAGTAAATTGCACGGCGCAGACGCAGTCACCGTGGTTTAAAACAGAGTGGAGGGAGCCAGCTTTTTTAACCATCTCCCCGTTCGAAAAATCTATTTAATAAATGGCCCCAGATTGGGGAGTCGGGGACGTTAGAGGGATTAAACTGATGAGAATAGTACTACAGAAAATACCACTCATATCGGGTGTGACAGTAAATTGCACAGCGCAGACGCAGTGACCGTGGATTAAAACAGAGTGGAGGGAGCCAGCGTTTTTTAACCATCTCCCGTTCGAAAAATCTATTCAATAAATGGCCCCCAGATTGGGGACGTTAGAGGGATTAAACTGATGAGAATAGTACTACAGAAAATTATACTCATATCGGGTGTGACAGTAAATTGCACGGCGCAGACGCAGTCACCGTGGATAAAAACAAAGGGGAGGGAGCCAGCGTTTTTTTTAACCATCTCCCCGTTCGAAAAATCAATTCAATTCACCTTTTGGGGACCCTTGGTGTTGTACGTGGCTGGGTGGAGGAAGAAACCTTCAATGACATCACCGGGACGTGGCTAGCTTGGTATCCAACCTTGAGCAAATGGGGAGTTTGCGGTTGTGCAAATGAACTGTTTGCGGTTGTTTGTGGTGCATTAAAAGGGAAGTTTGGTCTGTCAATGTCAGTGAAGCGGGCGTAACCCTTACACTACCTGATCGATACAACATCATACCTGATCGTATACACACACTGGATGTTTTAAAGCACGTTATTCCAAACAATTTAGGAATGTTAGTTGATTTATGCCCTTTATGGATTAAAACCCGACTCTGCGTCCACTACGTAATTTTCCATGGGAGTTTTGCCATGGATCCCCCTCCGGCATGCCACAGTCCAGGTGTTAGACCCCTTTAAACAACTTTCCCATCACTATTGTGGCCAGAAAGAGTCCCTGTGGGTTTTAAAATTCGCCTGCCAATTGAAGTCTATGGCGGTTTGCCCGGTTCGCCCGTTCGCGAACATTTGCGGAAGTTCGTGTTCGCTGTTCGCGAACTGAAAATTTTATGTTCGCGACATCACTAGTTAGGATCCGGCGTGCACTTCCGTCGCCGGAAGTGCCCGCCGTATCCGTAACAATGCCACTGAAATGAAAGCATTTGAAGACTGATCAGTCTTCAAAATGCTTTCAGTGTTACTAGGGCAGCCAGGACGCTATTAAAGTCCTGGTTGCCATAGTAGTAGTGGGGAGCAGTATACTTACCACCCGTGCGACTCCCGGGGCACTCCAGAATGACGTCAGAAGGCCCATGCGCATGAATCGCGTGATCCATGCGCGTGGGGCACCCTGACGTCACTCTGGAGCGCCCCGGGAGCCGCACAGTCGGTAAGTATACTGCTCCCCCGCTCCCCACTACACTTTACCATGGCAACCAGGACTTTAGCGCCCTGGCTGCCATGATAACCATTCAGAAAAAGCTAAATGTCTTTCAATGGGCATTAATTCCGGATCCGGCCTTGCTTCAAGTGTTCAGGATTTTTGGCCGGAGCAAAAAGCGCAGCATGCTGCGGTATTTTCTCCGGCCAAAAAACGTTCCGGTCCTGAACTGAAGACACCCTGATGCATCCTGAAAGGATTTCTCTCCATTAAGAATGCATTGGGATAATCCTGATCAGGATTTTTCCGGCATAGAGCCCCGACGACGGAACTCTATGCCGGAAAAGAAATACGCAAGTGTGAAAGAGCCCTTAGCTGACCAATGAAAAAACAATGGGCGAGTGCCTGCTGTCGAGCTGACCCTCTCAAATATTGTAGGTGAGGGCCTGCTGCTGAGCTGACCCTGTAAAATATTGTAGTTGACGGCCTGCAGGTGAGCTGACCCTCTAAAATATTGTAGGTTATGGCAAGCAGGTGAACTGACCCTCCCTGAAGAGGGACATGAGGAGATCTTGTGCACTAATTCCCAAACTCTTCAGCATCCACAGTCAGAAGAAGATGATGGTGGGGAATAACAATTTGTATTTCATGAGGTGGATGATGCGGGTGAGACACAGTTGTCAATAAGTGAGGGTCTTGTTAGGTCAACAACAAAAGTCAGGAGGATGACCCGAGTGAGGAAGTGGAATTGGGGATGGTGGACGATGACATCACTGATAGTGATGAGCGAGGATGCTCGGTCGAATACCGGCTCGGCTCGAGCATCGCTATGCTAGGCACATGGAGGTTTTCGGCAGAATACCACATTTGCTTGAGCGCAATGCTCGAGTCTCCTACACGCACGTTTGCCGCCTTCTAAGCAGCCAATAAACATGCAGGTAAGTAATGCCCTTCACTGTAATGCTGTAGCCATGTTAGCTACTGGCATTACAGTCATTGGCAGGCCGGAACCAGTCATCGGAGTTTATATAGCACCCGATGACACTTGCTTGGATCAGTCATAGTGAGGGAGAGCAAAGCGTTGAAAGAGAAAGACAAAGACAGTGTAGGGAGTGAAATTCACAGTTTCTATTCTAAGAAAGCTTTTCAAAGACCCAAAAGTCCTTTTAAGGACTACTGTGTGTGTGTCTGTGTGCATATGTTTAAGAGCAGCAATATATTTTTACCAGCGCTAATTTGATCAGTCTCAGGGACATCCGTTACGAGAAAGGGACAGATAGTGCAGGGAGAGAAATTAGCTGTTTTTGCTACCAAAAGCTTTTCAAAGACCCCAAAGTCCTTTTAAGGACTACTGTGTGTGTGTGTGTGTGTTTGACAGCAGCAAGATATTTTTACCTTCGCTAAATTAATCAGTCTCAGGGCTGAGGAAGGGACAGATAGTGCAGAGAGAGAAATTAGCTTCATTTTTACCAAAAGCTTTTTAAAGACTGTGTGTGTGTTTGACAGCAGCAAGATATATTTCTTTAATAGCTATTAGTGACATATACAGTACATCAACTGCAGATTGTGTCTGTTTGCGTAAATTCAAATAATCAGCGCCACATTTATTGTCTATAGTGTGTGCGTTTAATGCACATCAGTGACATATACAGCACTCCATCCGAAAACTACTTCTTTAGCGCAAATTTAGATAATCTTTGCGAGTGCCTTGAGGTCAGCTGACCCTCTAAAACATCATTTGCAAGTGCCTTCAGAGCAGCTGACCCTCTAAAACATCATTTGCGAGTGCCTTGAGGTCAGCTGACCCTCTAAAACATTATTTGTGAGGGCCTGCAGGTGAGCTGACCCTCTAAAACATTATATGTGATGGCCTGCAGATGAGCTGACCATTAAAAACATGTATTGCGAGGGCTTGCAGGTGAGCTGACCCTGTTAAACAAATTATGAGTTAGGGCCTGCAGGTGAGCTGACCGTAAAAAACATTATGAGCAAGGGCAGCCAAAAAAGCATGTTGATATGATGGAGGGGGAGAAGGATGAGAAAAGGAAGATTGAACCATATAACCTTTTTCGTGGTGGCAGAGGTGCATGGGAATACAGTGTATTCAGTACATTATAAACAACACATTTAAAGTGGCTTTATGTTCAGCAGCTTTCCTCTGGTGGAGGAAGTCAGGGGCAATCCAGGTCTTGTTCATTTTTATAAGAGTCAACCTGCCAGCATTTTCAGTTGACAGGCGGATACGCTTATCTGTCATAATGCCACTAGCAGCACTAAATACCCTCTCTGACAAAACGCTGGTGGCAGGGCAGGCCAGCACCTCTGAGGCGTAGAGTTCCAGTTTGTGCTACTTGTCAAGCTTGTGTACTCCTTCACCATCTTCCAAAATTTTTCCCACCTTGTGACACTAGACTGCGCATCAGGGTGAGGGTGCTGGCTGGGTGTCATAAAACTGTCCCAGGCCTTGGAGAGTGTTGTCCTGCCTCTGTTGGAACTGCTGTGTGTTCCCCTCATCTCCCCTCCTGGAATTACGTACTCTGCCGCCAGCGTTGTCAGCTGTAAATTTTTCCGCAATGACAGGAATGAGAGATGAGAAGGCCTGTTTGGGTGGTTTTACATAGGTCATCCTGTGTATAGGATAAACTCTGAAGTTATTATTATTATGGTCTGAGTTACAGTTTATGACTAGGTTGTAAAATATGTTATGGTTACTTGGTTATTTTAAGAGTTAATTAACAGGCAATGCCATTAGTTTACCTCCACTCTCGTTTGTTATGTTTTTATTTATATTAATGTATAAGTTTGGGATGTTTGTTGTGCATGGGACATAAAATACAAATTGGGACATGTAGAAGGTGACGGCCTGCAGGTGAGCTACCCCTCTAAAATATTGTAGGTGAGGGCCTGCAAGTGAGCTGACCCTCTAAAATATTGTAGGTGAGGGCCTTCAGGTGAGCTGACCCTCTAAAATATTGTAGGGAAGGCCTGCAGGTGAGCTGACCCTCCCTGAAGAGGGACATTAGGAGATATTGTGCACTTATTCCCAAACTGTTCAGCATCCACAGTCAGAAGAAGATGATGGTGGGAAACGGCAATTAGTGTTTCATGAGTTGGATAATGTGGTGAGACACAGTTATCAATAAGTGAGGGTCTTGTTAGGTCAACACAAGTCAGAAGGATGACCAGAGTGAGGAAGTGGAAGAAAGGGTGGTAGACGATGACATCACTGACCCAACCTGGGAAGGTGGCAAGCCAAGCGAGGACAGCAGTACAGAGGGGGAGGGATTCACAGCATCGCAACAAGCTGGAAAAGGCTGTGGGATGGTAAAAAGGAGAAGGTGGGCCACACCAAATAGGCCTGCGTACAGATGTCCTTAACCCAGGCCTTTGAACGTAAGCGCAAATACCCAGCCACCCACCCACAGGCCATAGCAGTAAATGCACACCTTTAAAAATTTTGGGCCCTGGAAATGTTGCCATTTAGGCCTGTGGGCACTGAGGCTTTCCTCAGCCTCATAGCGGCAGCCGTCCCTCGTTACTCAGTCCCCAGCCGCCACTATTTTTCTCGGTGTGCCGTCCCCGCATTACACCAACATGTGTCCCGTAACATCACCCGTTCCCTGACTAAAGCAGTTATTGGGAAGGTCCACTTAACGACTGACACACGGACAAGTGCTTTTGGCCAAGGACGCTACATTTCCGTGACGACACACTAGGTGAACCTTGTGGAGGCAGGTAGCTAGTTGTACCCTGGGATGGCACAGGTGCTACCAACGCCAAGGACTGCGGGCCCCCATTCCATCAGGATTTTCACCACCACCTACATTAGTTGCACCAAACCCCCCTTCTCCTACTCCACTTCCACCATTGAATTATTTTGCTGCACCAGTCAGACATCAGTCAGTAGCTGGAAGCAGTGTAGCACGGCAGTGGGGAAGCGGCAACAGGCTGTGCTGAAACTCATTTGCTTAGGTCACAAACAGCACACCACCGCAGAGCTGTGGGAGGGTATAAGGGACCAGACTCAGCTGTGGCTCTCGCCATACAACCTACAACCAGGCATGGTTGGTTGTTGTGTCTAATAATGGCTGTAACTTGTTGGCAGCTTTGGAGCTTGGCAAGCTCACACACATGACAATCATACAGCATATATCTCCCATGCACAACAAACATCCCAAACGTATACATTAATATAACTAAAAACATAACACATGAGAGTTTAGGTAAACCAATGACAAGGCCTGTTAATAGGGTTGAGCGAACCCGAACTGTAAAGTTCGGGTTCGTACCGAACTTAAGGGTTTTTAGTACCCGGAAATTTCAGTAAAAGTTCGGGTTCGGTATTTGGTGATTTCTTGGCGCTTTTTGAAAGGCTGCACTTAGAAGTCATCACAGCCATACCTACTAATGGCATGGCTGTGATTTGGCCAAGTGCAGCATGCGACTCAGCCTCTATATAGGCTGGAGTCACATAGTGCCGCACGTCACTCTACTCTTCTCAGTGTAGAGATAGGAGGCTGCTGCTGCTGTGAGGGAGAGATTAGGGAAGAATTCTGGTGTACTTGGTAGTGTTCAATCTTCAAACTACAGCGATTATTGAGGGTGCTTATCCACATTTTTGTACCCAGCCCTGAGCCCAGTGACACTGAAAAATAGCTTTTAACCCATCTGCTAGTTCGGTGGGCGTCGGCGGACATTTTTGCAAGTACAGTGCACCTGCAACTGCATGTGAACTGCATGTGTGCCAGGGACTTTACTTTAATTCTGTTCTGGTACCTCAGTGGAGGACAAATGAATTTTTGGGGCCGGTCAAGTATCCCTGCTGCCTGCAGTGCATACCTAGCAGTGAAAATTATTCAATTACATTAGTCTGTCACATATTTTTGTGACCTAAAGCGATTTTTTATCTGTCACACACAGTCACTGCATATCTTACAGTCCAATAAAACCGCTAAATACTGCAGTTACCTTGCTGCTATAAAAAAGCACACTTTTTTGCTAGATAGTAAATTTACGGGCTATGCTGCATTTCTGACAGTCCAATTAAACTGTTACATACTGCAGCTACATTGCTGCTATAAAAAAGCTAATTTTTATGTGCTTGATAGCACATTAGCAGCCTACGCTGCATTTCTAATATTCCAATAAAACCGTAAAATACTGCATTTATACAGTTGTTTGCAAAAAACAATGTTTTTTTGCTAGATGGCACAGTAGCGTCCTACGCTGCATTTCTAATATTCCAATAAAACTGTAACATACTGCATTTACATAGTTGTTTGCAAAAAACACTGTTTTTGTGCTAAAAGCACATTAGCGTCCAATGCTGCATTTCTGATAAATACAACTGTGACATTGTTGGTGAAAAAAACACTTAATTTTGGGCACAAAGTACATTTGCGCCCTGCAGTAGTAATGGTGAAATAAAATCATTTAAATCCATCTGTTTCATTTGTGGGAGTAAAAATTATATATTTTTTTCCAATAAATGCCCTTTTCTGTCTGCACTGAAACTCTGATAGTGAAATATAATCAGTAAATCCATCTATTTCACTGTGGATGAAAAAAAAAAAATCACATTTCTTTCTAATAAAGTACCTTTAGGGCCTGCACTGCAAATCTGATAGTGAAATAAAATTAGTAAATTCAACTTGGACATTGGGGCTATAAAAAAACATTTTTTTACAAGTACCCATGCACTGCATACCTGACTGAGAAATATAGTCTGTAAATCAGGTGGCCTTCAGATTGTGGGGTGATCTGTACCCCTTCTTTCATTCAGAGTACCCCTGCACTGCATACCTAACTGGGAATTATATTCTGTAAATTAGGTGGCCTTCAGATTGTTGGGTGATATGTACCCCTTCTTTCTTTTAAAGTACCCCTGCACTGCATAACAGACAGTGAACTTAATTCATTACAATTGGCGGTTACATTGTTGCCTGACATAAAGCCTTTTTTGGCTGTGAAGCCAAAGGTAGTCACCAACAACAATGTGTTTTTGTTTAATTATTTTTTTTAATAAATTGGGGTAGACCCCAAAACATAGGGGAATATAAAACAGAAAACAAAGAGTAAGTGCGCTGTAGTATAACAATGGTTGGGTGATGCCGGTATAAATGTCTATTCTGCATAAGGTACGAACAAGTCCTGTGGGATCCATGCCTGGTTCTTTTTAATGAACGTAAGATTGTCCACGTTGGACAGGCGGCTGCGCTTGTCTGTGATAACGCCCCCAGCCATGCTAAACACACATTGAAACAATACACTGGCTGCAGGGCAGGCCAGCACCTCCAAGGCGTAAAGGTGAAGCTGAGGCGATGTCCCCAATTTGGAGACCCAGAAGTTGAATGCGGCAGATCCATTGGCTTAGCTAGAAATGACTGGACCCAACAGCAAATTTTTGAATGGGGCCCCCCTCCCCCAGTAATTTTTTCGCAACCCCTTTCTTTTTATGCCACCCCCATTCCTGTGGCTACTAAAGATCGCTCTCTCAGACCAGACCCGGCAGCTGTTCCATCCGTTTTCTACACTCTCCATACTGCCACTGTGTATAATTTCATTGTATAATACTGTTGAGGGGGCCCTGACAAAGTCTTTTAGTCCTCCTCCTCCTGGATGGGGCCCTTCTGGGTCACGGCCCCAAAGCAGACGCTTTCCCTGTTTCCCCTGTAGCTACGACCCTGGGCAGACCCATCAGTCAGTAGGTGTAGGCATGTGCACAGATACTATTCCACCATTTTGCTGAAATGCTGCCTCTTGCTAAGACGTTCCATATCTGCTGGTGGTGCTGGTTGTTGTGGCGTGGTGACAAAGCTTTTCCACATTTCAGCCATGCGAACCCTGCCTTCTGAGGTGCAGGTGGTCACCCAGCTGCGTTGTTGACTTCTTCCTCCTATGCTTTAGCCTTGTGCTTCCACTGAGCCCCCGGTGTCAGGTGTGAATGCCATCAGCAGCGCGTCTATCAGCGTTGGCTTCTTCCGATTACGGTTCAGTGACGGAATTAAGTATGGCACGTTGTTCTTGTAACTGGGATCCAGCAGTGTGGCCACCCAGTAATCAGCAATGGTTAGAATATGGGCAACTCGGCAGCTGTTGCGCAGGCACTGCAGCATGTAGTCGCTCATGTTTGCCAGGCTGCCCAGTGGCAATGACAAGCTGTCCTCTGTGGGAGGTGTATCATCCGTGTCCTCCATATCCCCCCCAGCCATGCTCAAGTGATGGCCATGAGCTGCTTTGGGTGCCACCCCGCTGTGAACACTGTTTCTTCTCCTCCTCCAGAACTGTGCCCTGGCTGAACA